>JAXQQM020089795.1:0-34529 GCA_034641835.2 Pinus albicaulis
CCATAAGAAATTTCGTGGCCTTGTGGGGAAGATCACAAAATCTGCTAAACACGTATTCAACGAGGGTAATATTTTTAACTGAGATTAAGCACCGCTATCATGGATTTTTCTTAACCACAGATGGAAAAAAATACATGCTCTTCTTTCCCACACTTCTTTGCTCTTTCCAAAGGTTTTGTTTCACAAATCTGACGTGATGATAATTTGAAGTTTTTAATTGAGCAATAACAGTAATTTCGTCTCTCGTTGAGCCGCACTTTTGCCTTAATTTTCATGATATTTATTGAATAATGAGATGCTTGTACCTGGTGTTTTTGTCCTATTATGTTGCTAATTAGAGGCATTCATGGGCAATAATTATTAATTTATGAATTATTCTTATTAGTTAAATTGATCAGAGTTTCGTGTGTAAATTTTATTAATAAATGTCTCCTTAGTGGCAGGTGAATAAGTCTAGTACAAGACTACGTCCAAATACAGATCCATGCTGCAGGGTAGCTGAGTCCGAGATTGTAGTAGGTGTAAATATCCAATTTGCGACCAAATGGAGCAGAATCTCTAAATTTCAATACATGGGTTGTGTTCAGAGCACCATGTTTCCTATAACACAAAAACCGTTTGGTGAAATTCGGCTTCATGAAGGAGTTATCATCAGGGGAATATTGGGTCTCTATAACTATTGCACTCTCGTTATGTTATTGAAGAAGACTACATTTCTTCGGCCACAAATTTATATCTACAACCTCCTACAAGTCTTGTAAGAGATGCACCCAATGTTGGGCTGGTAATTGTGGAAGTTTTTGGTACTCTGTTGCTGAGAAGTTTTAGATCATGGCTCCTAGACCATTGGATTAGGAGTGTATTAATGAGAATGTGAGGGTTTCTTATGCTGTCGAGGGGAGCTCTATCTGTGGAGCTTCAGAAGGAAGGAAAAGGATTACTTTTAATGTGAGCATTCCGTTCCTAGCTGATGCAATAACAAGTAAGGATCCTAGATATATGAAAATGAATTTATCTGAATCAGATAATTCTAAGCATGGAGATGCGCGTTTACTTCACGGTGATCCACAAAAATCTGCTCAGTGGGAAGGATACTGGTCTCAGCTATGTCCTACTTGCAAGATAATCAGGCCTATGCGGTCCAAGCATTGCTCTTCTTGCAACCGCTGTGTTGAGCAATTTGACCATCATTGCCCATGGATTTCTAATTGTGTTGGCAAGAAGAATAAGTGGGACTTCTTCATATTTATATGCCTTGAAACTTATGTGACACTTATTGGTGCTATAGTTGTTATTCAGTGGCTTTGGACTGATCCCATGGCACCTTCATCATTTTACACATGGATGCATTATATAGTTGTTCACCATCCTGGTGCAGTAGCCTTTCTTTGTGTAGACACATTTGATTTCATTGGAGCTACTGCACTCATTGGCACACAGGCATCACTGATTGCATGAAATATTACAACTAATGAGATGGAAAACTCTACTCGCTACAGTTATCTCAAATCTCTTGATGGACATTTTCAGAACCCTTATGATTCTAGTTTTTGAAGGAATTGTACAAATTTCCTCATTCATGGCTATAATGATGATACTGTTGTTGCTCGAAAATCACTGGCACAAAATGGAATTTGAAGTGCTCAGATGATTCAACATTTGGGGCTCACCTAGTTTTGCAAACAAAGGTAAAAAAACGAGGTCAAATTTCCGATGGTGTCAACTCTAGAGTATCTCAAGTCTATTTCCACATCATAAATTGACATGGTCTGTCCCAGACCTTGAACTTAGGATGCATGTGCCCTAAGATACCTCTTTCATCAGCTCAAAAAAGTCCAAATTTCCTCTAGAAACCAAGGAACACACCTTCCTAGCAACAGAATAATCCCATAAAAGGAGGAACGATTTCCTGAATCGAAAATCTGTTTCAAACCAATTTTAATTCCGACAATTTGTAAAACTAATCATTTTCTCTATTTCTGGGTTGAAGCTCTAGTTTGGTAATAAAAAATGTATATATAAGCTGTTGTAGTCGATAGAGGGATAACTATGCATAGGAGATAGGGGGACGATGTCTGCAGATAGGGAGAATTCGATCAATTATAGAGGGTAGCTAAGAAATGTAGTAGTTGTGTGCATAGAAATGGAGTAGCTGCACATTAGATAGAGGGATGGAGAGAGCGCTCTGCACATTAAAGGGAGAAGACAATCAATTATGGAAGGAGTAGCTGCTCAATTAGATAGAGCGCAAAACATAGGAGATGCTGGGCAACTACAACAACATTGGATTATGGATCAAAGCCAGCTCAACTTTTGTATCGTTTGATTTAAATTTTTGTAATTCGATTTTTGCAATGTGATTTCATTTGTAATATGATTCAGCATTCAATTTGCATTTTTAGATTCTTTAATTTCTGAATATGGTGTGTTGACTTAATTTTACAGGAGCTGGGTGATTGGGCCCATCAGTCAGCTCAGTGTTTGGATTGTTTAGTTTATTTAATTTCATTGATTCATTATCTGGATTTGATTTCATGTTTGAGTGATTTAAATAATTTTCTGCAATTTCATTCTTTGTATTTTGTTATTTAATTACGGTAGATTTGATTCATGAATTTAGTGATTTAATTATTCTAGAATTTATTTATGAATTTATTTAGTTAGTCTGCACTTCTTTTATTTTTGTCTTGCATTCTCACTATTTGCCGTGTTCCTTTATTATTTAAGGAAATATATTTATGATTGCCGAGATTTATAATGGAGATGATATGATGATTTAAAACTCAGATTTAATTGATCCAATGTTATTTGGGCATTCCCTAAATTTTAAATATTTGTCATTATAATTGCCAGAAATAGCATGCAGATACTTTCAGTGGAAACTACTTGATAATATCTCCAATCAATAAATTAATTTGAACACTGCAATTCCATTTTATAATTTCCTTTACATTCCATTGCACGGGCTAGATAAATTTCATGCTGGTGTTAATTTAGAGTTTATTCTTGTTCGAGAAATTAAATAGATTATTAATTAGTAAATGCTTCTTTTTCTCAATTTCATTCTTGCCCTGTTTAAGTTATCTTATATATATATATATATATATATATATATATAATCAGTAGCAAGGATTTAAGACGAGGACAAGATCAAAAAGGTTTTCATCTAATTCATTATTTATATTATGGAGCACTTATCAAAAATTTAAATTATTATATGAATTGATCTTGGGATTGTAAGGAGATCATGCTTATTTAAATACCAAGATTAGTTTAAATATATTTTTAACATAATTAAAGTGTCCGAGATAACTCTTGAACATATCCTCGCTCAATTTGCATTGAATATTTTCACACTTATGAATTCCTTCCATCAACAGTACTTACATCATTTGGAAGCCACATTTTTAAGTATTGATTTTAAAACGACATTTTAAGTACAAATCTTGAAGAAGCATTTCTAAGTATAGATTTCGATTTCATGTTTTAGTATTTGCGAGTATAGCTGACTGAGAGGTTTTTCATTTTTATTTTTTGCGTAGATTATTAATTGGCGGTGTATTATCTTGAAATGCCTTGTTTATTTTCCTGCATGATTTCCTTTCTGCATTAGATCTAGGGTTTTGATTGGAAAAATCCCCAAGGCCATATTCTGGCATATATTGTGCTATGTCTCTAAGTCTTACGTCTCCCCGAGTTGACAATTTAAATGTGGGTTTAAATCTAGCATTTATACCTCCCAACACTCTCCAAAAAATATTGGCCCTTGTGTATGCTCTTTGTTGATGATTATGAGTGGGATTAAACACTTCAATATACTACTTTTTCTTTCTCCCTAGCTCCTTCTCCCAAGTACATTTGTGGAACTTATCCATAACAACATCTTTTACCTCTTTACTATTTGTGGGACACATGCTCAAGCAAATGCCCCATTTCCTAAACCATTTGTTATTTTGTTGCATCCAAGTCTTCTTTCTTTTGCACATAAAAACAACCTTAGGCCATCTGCCCTCTTCCATTTTCTCAATATTTTTTAAATACCTTATGACTTGTACCATAGCAATTGCTTCAATAGGAGCAACCCTTGTTTCACTTAAAAATATAGCATAAGGAACAACACTTTTAATTTTGAATTTGTTTGTAATTATACGCTTCTGAAATTTCTCAATTTGTTTCCACTGCATATCGGATGTATTGTTGGCCCACAGTTCACAACCGTAGAGAATCACCGGAATGGCTAAAACCCCAAAAATAGTTAGAGTGTTTTTCCATCCCATAACTGTGCCTCTCTACACGTATTTTGAAAAGCATAAAGTTCTTTCCAAACCCCCAAATTTATTTTCTTTCTACATCCATCCCAACTTAGATTTTTGTTGAAGTCAATTCCGAGGTATTTGTAAACTGCAACTTCTTCTAGAATGTTGCCTTCAAAGTAGAACTTATGTTGGTTATGTTTTGTTTTGTTAGAGAAAACCACTACTTTTGTTTTGCTGATATTGACTTGCATTCCCACACTTCTACAAAAATTCTCAAGGGAAAGTAAGTTCTCTTGAAAACCAAGAGCAGATTTAGTAATCAGAATAAGGTTGTCTTGGTACAAAAGAAGCCTTACAACAAACTTTCCCAAATGGATATCATCACTCCCTTGTAAATTTAGCCACTCTTCGATATTGTCAATACATAAACCAAATAGCATAGGAGACAATGGAAAACCTTGTTTGACTCTAATATCGCTTCTAAAACTTTTAGAAATGACTATTGTAGTTCTCATTTTTACTTTCACCTTTTCATACAGCCTATGCATAACTACTCTAAAATTCCTAGGAACCTCAAGTTGACCAAGGGAGGAGGGTAAACCTTGGGATCATTCTCATAAAGTTGTATTGCATAGTCAAACCATTTAGAAGCTGTAATATTGTTTTCAGTTTGCATCTTTCTCGGTTCGAGCTCCTTCCAAAATAATTTGGGGTTATTTTTCTTAAGGAAAATTAGTTCTTCTCTCCTCAAAACCATGAAATCGACCTTTTTGTTTCCTAATATCTTCTTCTAAGATTTGAGCTTTATGTTATCCTTGTTTGATTCTTTCCACATTCTCCTTGCCTTTTTTCATTCCTCATCAAACCAAGCATTAACTGGAAAGTAATTTGTTTCATACTTCTTAATTTTTTCTCTTTTGCACTCAGCAAGTGTGCTTTGCATTAAATGTGTTAATTTGTGACTATGTAGGTCATGAAATGGGATTTTCTCCTTCTCCAAGAACCTCTCTAGTGCTATTTTGAATGTATTACAATTTTTGGAGTCAAAATAATTCTGCCCTTTGGAAGATTTTTTTGAACTAACTGATTTTTTGACCCTAACTGCTTCTTTTTGGTCCAAGAGAAACTTAAATAAATTAGCTCATGATCTTATTTTAAGTCCCAAAGTTGTTCTCTAATCAAAACTTCCTCCATTTTCTCACACAAACTATGTGATAAAATTACATATTCTACTACACTTGCACCATTGTAAGTATTGCAAGTGAAATTACTAGAATTTTCCCATCTAGTCAAACCATTACAGATGACTAAATCGAAAGCCACACACAGAGTAAGCAATTGTTCACCAAAGAGATTTTATCCCTTTGTATAAATTATACAATATGCATGTATATCTTGGATTCACCCGATCTAACAATATGCTAAAGTTAAATATTGAATCTCTTCTACAAATCTTTACGGAGTTAAAAACGCAATTACCAATTACATAAGCATGAAGAAAGATCAATTGCACACAACACAAATAATTTCCCAGGGAAAGATTACAGCTAAAAACCCCATCATCTTCTATTGTATATTATATCATGGATCAAAAAACAATTACACATAAAACTCTTCTCACAAGAGCCCTCAGTACATCAGCTAATTGTCTCACACTGTCATACAAAAATTGGCAAATCCCTTAGCCAATTTACTGTCTCCAAACAACCTGCCTCCATTGCGCAATCCCTGCTAAAAGAAATCCCTGAATTGATGCCTTCTTGCCTACCTTGACTATGCAATCCTCATGGTCACATCCAATGTGTGTGTGCTTGCATGTGTGTAAGTGGATAATGTCACAACTGATAGTTTACTTCCCTCTCACCTATAACTCAAATGGGTCTCCACTGGATCTGACATGCATGTAGTTAATAATAGTAAATCTTCAGTTGCATGTGAGATCACTACTTGTGAACTAATTAATAATTAATTCACTTGATCTCTCGCTAGTGTATCTTCAGTTACAACTAGCATAACTAAGTTTAACTCACTTAATTGAGTTAAACTACTTTACAACTTGCAAAACTCATGCACCACTACACTTCCAACTCTGTTACAACTCGAATCACTCAGTTACAACTAAATTCAACCTGCATGTCCCACCAACTAACCACTTAACTCGAAATTCACTTAGCTAACTGATTTGCCACTTTAGTTAACTATTTTCAAGTTCTCATTGAGAATAGATTATAGTTTAATTTCCATCTAAATTAAGGGATAAAACTAGGCATACATCTAAAAATATACATACACCTAAAAATAGCCTATGGGCCCCATCATAGTGTAGGTGCTTAATTTTCACAAGGATCAAGAATTTTTTTTGTTGAATCTCAACGCTCCATCTCAACAAGAAATGGATTATCCTTCACCCCGATCCTGTCTCAATGGTATTAGAATTTTCTCCTAGTGAGTGCCTTCGTCAGAATATCTGCAGCCTGATCTTCCGTGGGAATGTACTAAAGCAACATAATTCTCCTCTGCATACAATCTCTGAGATGATGGTACCGGATATATTTATGCTTGGATCTATCATGAAACACAGGATTAATCGAGAGTTTAATGCAACTCTGATTATCACAATGAATCACTGTCGGATCCATATGAGAACCAAACAAGCCAACCAAGATCTTTTTCATCCAGATAGCCTCACATGCAGCTTGACTTGCTGCCAAGTATTCTTCTTTCGTTGATTCACTGAGTGCTATGGATCTCTACTTGTTGTACCAAGAAATAGTTGTAGATCCAATGCTAAAGATCCCTCCTGATTTGCTCTTTCTGTCCGTTGGAATTCCAACCCAATCTGCATCCATGAAGCCATGCAACTTCACTCCATCCGTCTATATGTACTATAGACCATACTCTGATGTGCCCCTCAAGTATCTCAGGACATGCTTCCTCACCCTCCAAAAGAGCTTCGTAGGCTTAACAATAGCTTGACTCATCTGGTTAACTGCATAGAAAAATTTTGGTCTTGTGTTCACTAGATACATTAGTGAACCCACTAATTGTCGATAGACAGTCGCATCCACTACTTCTCCTCAAGTAGCATCCTCTTTCCTCTAGTTTCCTGGAAGAGGAGTATCCATGGGTTTTCATCCCTCCATGTTAAACTTACCGAGTATCTTCGTAACATACTTGTCTTGAGACACAAAAATTTCATCATATCGCTGCCATATTTCCAATCCAAGGAAATAATGAAGGGGGGCATATCCTTCATTTTGAACTCCCTTGCAAGATCCTCCTTGCATTAGTGTATCAGCTTCTCATCACCAATCAATATTAAATCGTGAACATAAATAACAATGATTAAAATCTTACCCTCCAAAACAATTTGGTACGGTTTTTCATACGCTTCACTTTACACGGGTGAAGCCCGGTCGATGAAATAATATCTGTCAGGAGTGTACCAAGCACGGGGTGCTTACTTGACCCATACAATGCTGCAGTGAGTCTACACACATGCGACTTGTTGTTGAAGATATAAAACCTTCGGAGTTGCTCTATGTACACCTCTTCCTCAATGATCCCATTGAGAAACGCGGTTGCCTCACATCCATACGATGAATGTGCCATCCCATTTGTGTTGAGAGTGAAAGGATGGTCCTTATGGAAGAGTAACTTGTGATAGGTGCAAAGGTCTCATCATAATCTATCCCTTCGATCTGTGAGAAGCCCCAGGCCACAAATCATGGCCTTTTATTTCTCCACACTCCCATCAATATCTTTCTTTACCTTGTAGATCCATCTCAAACCTACCACTGATTTCCCTGCTTCTATTCTTGGAACATTTCCCCAGAAAAAGCACTTTTTTTCACAATGGAATCATGCTCACTCCACACCATTGCATCAACCCAAGTAGGTTTTTACATGCTAATTCACCGGAAGAGAAGATGGACTGATCACAATCCATTGGCTCATGAGAGCCATGTGTCAATAAATCGGTCGGGGAGATTGTATAAATGCCTTTGAAGTACGGGCTCCTACATTCTGTGCAGCATCAAGTCTCGGCCTATCAACTTCAGTGGTACGCCTTCTGCCAGTTCCGATGGTTGGCTCTGCATGAGTGGACTCCTCCACTCCATGAACCTCCTCTTGTGGCTAATCCACATCTAGATTGTGGCTAATCATCTAGAGACTCATCTTTGGGAACCGATGATTACTTCTCTGCATGCAAATTGACTAACTCTCGAAGCAATACACTTTGTGGCTTTCCCCTCACTTAAAGAATTTATATCCAAAGTCACAAAACAGTCTCGATACATTGTTTGGAAAATACACCACGATAATTATTAGAGGGTGTACTGTGTACGCGAAAATCCAACCAATGAGTCAACTCTGACTTCTTCTGTCCTTGGTCACATGCGCATAAATAGATTAGCCAAAAATAAGTGTGAAACATCTGGTTTCTTACCAGTGAAAGCTTCTTCAGGTGTACTCATTCCAAGTACTCTATGAGGACAACGGTTCTACACATAAACCGCAGTGTTGAATGCTTACGCCCACAAATGAAATGCTAGGCCCTGATCATGCAACATTTCTCATGTTGCACCCACGATCGTTTTGTTCTTCCTCTCCGCAACCCCATTCTGTTGTGGGTTATGTTGCGCTATGAGTTCTCTTTGAATTCCTTCTTTTTTGCATAAGTTCTTGAATTCGTTAGAGATGTATTCTCCACCATTATCACTCCTAAGATCCTTCACTTGCTTCCCCGAATCTTTCTCCACCAATGCCTTAAACTCACAGAACTTAGAGAATGTTTGATCTTTCTTCTACATGAAGAAGATCAAACATTTATCAGAAAAATCATAAAAAAATATTACATAGTAGTTATGTTTTGCTGTTGAAGCAACCGAGAATAGTCCACACACGTTTGTGTGAAATTTCTCAAGGATCCCCGAAGCATGATTCTCTTTCTCATGAAAGGTGTACTTTACATACTTCCCCATGGTGCAACCCTTGCACTGATATAACTAAGCAAGTGTTCCTATTGGAAGTCCAATAGATATTTGATGCATGACTTTCAAGGATCCATGATTAAGATCGCCTAATCGGCTGTGTTATAATTCTCCCTCATCCCGACTCACCAATTTTTCTACCTTGCCCATCATGGCAGTGCGGCCATCTACCTTGAGTTTGTAGATATTCTTAACTCGAATCCCTATCCTCTTGGCTTGACCTGTTTTTTTATGTCGCAGGAAAGATTTTCCATCACTAAAAACAACGTCATAGCCTCTGTCCTCCAACATTGCGACTGAGACCAAATTTCTCTTCAGAACTGGTACATGCATAACATATTTTAATTGAAATGGTTTACCTGACTCCCTTTGGAAGCTAATGGTACCAATACCAGTAGCACTGTACCATCTATCATCACCCATATCAATATGCATCTGGAGATATTTCTCCTCCAAGTCACTGAAAATTTTCTTATCTCCTGTCATGTGAAAGGAAGCACAACTATCCAAATACCACACCAATACCAATGCACTTGAAACCATGCATGCAATAAAGGAGAAGTCAAGCTCAAATTACAAGGCAAGGGCCTCACCAGCTACAGATATAGCATCCTTCTTGTTATTCTCTTTTGTGGACAATTAGTAGAAAAATTCCCATGTTCGTGATAGTGAAAACACTTCACCTTGAACATGTCCTACTTCTTGCCTTTATACTCAGATTTAGAATGGAATTTCTACCCCTTCCCATTCTTCGCCTTGGTAGCCAAAGCAAAACCCTCAAAACCCCCTTCATCATCATGCTTTGATGAAGAGCCATCTCTCGGTTTTCCACCCGAACTCCTCCTACACCAAATCCAACCCCAATGAAGCCCTAACTGCACTTTTCCTCATGTGTTGACAGAGTATTCATAACCGTGCCCTCTCTTAAAAGTCCTAGGAGAGCCAAACTCACCAAATCATCATCAATGACTATTATTCCTAACTCCCCCGCTCATCCCAACATTGGAAAAACTTTGTGAGATACTGAATGGTATCACCCTTTTCCATCTTGATCTTCCTAAGTTTATCTTTGAGCACCAATTTCCTATGGTCACTGCTGCTTTGAAATAGCTTTGTCAAAGCCTTCCACATAGCATATGGTGTGTCTTTCCCATGGAGGCTTGATACAATTTGGTCTCGTACTCCCTCCAGTATGATCCTCCTCGCATTTTCCACTTTCCTTTTCCATGCATCAAGATTGGCAGCATCTGCAACATCTGGCTTAGGAACATCTTTTCAATGAATTTCTTCAAGCCAGTATCTTCGAGTAGTGCCTCCATCTTCTCCTTCCAAGCAATGTAGTTTGAGATGACCTCAAGTGCATACTCTAACCTCACGCCATTGAAAGCCATTTCGATCTTGAATCAGATGTAGCACTAAGAAATTCTTTCTGTAGATTCGAATTCTATCCAACCACAAACTCAGTACCTGCTTCATTTCTACAATTTTTTGTGCTCTGATACCATGTATAAATTATACAATATTCATGTATATCTTGGATTCTCCTAATCTAACAATATTCTAAAGTTAAATACTAAATCGCTTCTACAATTTTTTGCGGAATTAAAAACACAATCGCCAATTACATAAGCACGAAGAAAGATCAATCAAACACAACACAGATAATTCCCCGGGGAAAGCTTACAGCTAAAAACCCCACTATCTTTTATTGTATATTATATCATGGAACATGAAACAATTACATACAAAAATATTCTCACAAGAGCCCTCAATACATCAGCTAATTGTCTCACACCGTCATACAAAAATTGGAAAATCCCTTAGCCAATTTACTGTCTCCAGACAGCCTGCCTCCACTGCGCAGTCCCTGTTGAAAGAAATCCCTGAATTAATGCCTTCTTGCCTAACTTGACTATGCAATCCTCATGGGAAAATCAAATGTGTGTGTGTTTGCATGTGTGCAAGCGGATAATGTCACAATTGATAGTTTACTTCCCTTTCACCTAGAACTCAACTCTGTCTCCACTGGATCTCACATGCATGCAACTAATAATAGTAAATCTTTCATTGCATGTGAGATCACTACTTGTGAATTAATTAATAATTAATTCACTTGATCTCTCACTAGTGTATCTTCAGTTGGAACTATCACAACTGAGTTTAACTCACTTAACTGAGTTAAACTACTTTACAACTCACACAACTCTTGCACCACTGCACTTCCAACTCTATTACAACTCTAATCACTCAGTTACAACTAAATTCAACCTGCATGTCCCACCAACCAACCACTTAACTTGAAATTCACTTAGCTAACTGATTTACCACTTCAGTTAACTATTTTCAAGTTCGCATTGAGAATACATTATTGTTTAATGTCCATCTAAATTAAGGGAAAATAAAAATAGACATACACCTAAAAATAGCCTATGGGCCCCACCCTAGTGTAGGTGCTTAATTTTCACTAGGATCAAGAATTTTGCTTGTGTAATCTCAACACCCTTGTCCTCTAAAATTATTTCCCACTGATGATTACTCTCTTATGTAATCCAAATAGGGTCATAGTCTTGTTTACAACAAATAATGCTAGTTTGCTCACTTTTAGTCCTAGAATTGATTCACCCATTATAATGATTTCACGTAGCTGAGAATATCTTTTAATATCTAGCTTTAAGGCTGCAAAGGGACCTTTGTGGTCAATACCTCGACTTTTGTAGATTTTTAAAACTTGTGGCACAAAATAACATGCTGAAATTCTGATGTGATTTCCATTTTTTGATATTTTAAACCAAGTGAATTGTTTATTTGAGTCTTCTTTTTCCAGATGAATTAAACAAACATAATTTTTCTCTCACCAATACCATGATACCCCCATTTCCTCTGTCATTCATGTTTCCTTGTTCCACACTGCCATCTTCCAGTAATCTTCAAACAAAGGTGTCTTGGACCCTTCGTGCTCACGTGTCTTGCCCTAACCCAGGTCCTAGTCTCCATGGTTAACCTCTATATTTCCAGCAAACTAAAATTATGGAAACCTGGGCATGACTTGATTTCTATTTGTTTTGACATCCAAGACTCATAGTTGAGTCTTTGCTCATGTTTTCCCATACTAACCTTGCTTCTTGATTTCCTGCTAAAGAGTTTGTTGTCTATTATTTATTATCATCTTGCTGCCATGTTTTGGAAGGAGGTCCAAATTGTGCTATCATAGCTTTACCCTTATAAATCCATGCTCTCTTTCCCTCATCTCCTGCTTTCCTAACCATTGACATTTCCTCTCTCCTTTCCTCTTCTTGTCTTACAGTTAAATCTTCTTCTAGAAAAAAGTGAGAATCCCTCAAGAGATGCTTGTTGCTTAAGATGACATGTTTATCACTCAAGCTAGGCATGACGACTCTTATGGGCCTGGATCTCTCACTGTTAAACTTTCCTACCCTCCATGGTCGGAATATTTTTCCTTGCCATACCAACCTGTCTTTCAAGAAGTCCCTTGCAAGTTCAAAAGTAGATTCATTGTTCCCATATCCTTTCACCCCTTTAATAATTATGTTTTTTGCTATATCTTGCCTTTCCTTTATTTCTATATCTTGCATGTTTCCGACCTAAATGTTTGCTTCTCCTTCCCTATTAGCATAATTTCCAATAACTTCAGCCCAAGTTTTGGAAACTTTTGTGGAGCCTCCTTTCCTTTCTTCTCTTGGTGTCTCTTCATGGTTGTCTATTTGGGAAACCGCTTTTCCTTTACCCTAGGATGGTTTCACATCCAATGCCTTTGTACTCTCTACGACAAATTTCTTCATGTTTTTCACATCTGCCTTCATGCGTTGCCATTTTGACTTCCCTATCAGGAAAGTTCCCTATATCAATGCCATTTTCTCCTTCAAAATTTAATTGCTTTATGCTAAAGCCTGGTCCTCAACTGTTATTACATGAATTGTATGATCCCTTTCTTGCTCTTTAGCTTCTAAAACCTCCAATCTCTTTTTTGCACTTAACAATTCTATCAGATAGAGATCATATGACCAGGTGAGAGGTGTGGATATGGGATTGTACCAGGAAGAATCATCAATGACTTTTCCTTTGGTCCTATTGTTTCCATATGCTTGCAAAGTGGACTTGTTTGAATATTGCTTATTGCAAAGGGCCCGAGTACTTTTCCTTTGAGACTGTTTTTTCCTTATATGCTCCCATTTTAAATGGGCTAGTCTTCATTTTAAAATGCCCCGATAAGGTTTTGCATTGACCCAAACCCACTTCCCATCTTTGGCTGATCAAGAAATTTTCACTTGTCCAAAATCATTTGTCTCCACAGTTTCTGAAATTTCTTGTCTCGTTAACATGCTTGAATGGATTAAACTCTAGCCCCTTCACTGTTGTAGTTTTGAACTCCTAATTCCTCTGCCCAGATTCGAACGGTTCCTCTCTCAAACCCAAAACCAAACTCAAACCACAACCGTGAAATGAAACGCCAAAAAGCATGACCAGAACCAATCACAAATAAACTTTGCATCTTCTCATCGTAAATCTACTTCTAATACTCATGTTACACGGCCTTTCCATCCATATTTATCAGTTTCATCTCTGTAGTATATTGGACAGGACCTTTTTCGACATTATATGAAACGTATTTCTCCAGTTACCATTTCAATGGATTCCATGTGTTTCAAGATAAACGCTTTAAGATTCTTGCAGCTAAAATTTTATTTACAACCTTGAAAAATCACATAATAGAGAAATTCAAAAGGATGAACATAAACTTCAAAACTGCTTTTAGTCATTCGGCTTCCAATTGAAATTGACACTGAGAACTCTAGCGATCTATATGGAGCGGCGACATTCAGTCTTCTTGATAAGGGTTTTTCGAGAAGAAAAATACAGATTGGACTTATATCCTAAAAATTAGTAACTATATATAAATAAAACATGTTTAATAAGATTAGGAAAGAAATAATGACAAGATTCTAAAACTAATAACTAATTAACATAATAGTTATTAATTGTAAAATATATATGTAAATAAAACAAATTTAACAAAGTTAAGAAAGAAAAAACTAAGTAAATCTTAAAAATTAATAACTATACATAAATAAAACCATTTTAACAAAATTGGAAAAATGCTCACATGATTCTAAAAACTAATAACTAAATAATAACTTAATGGCTATGTAACCTCAAATAATGATACATATTTAATGTAAATAAATACATGAAGTTAACTCTTTATATTGAGTAAATGTAAATATAAACATAACATAATATTAATATGGTTGTGTTGAATTACATATCTTATTTTTTAGAAATCTACATATTAATAAATGAAATAAAGAAAATATCTTATTTAAAAAATATTTATGCAACATCCATCATTATCATCACTCTAGTGATTCTTTCCAATGAGTGCCAACCAACTTTAGAAGGTAACGAATTAATAGAATCACATGACCATAAGAAAAGGCTCCGAAAAAAGTTTAAATAAATTGATTCATTTCTTTATAATTAACTCACTAATTCTTATTTTCCTAGTGCAGAGGTAATGCAAGCGAATAAGGGATGAAAATTATCATGGAATCCTCAGGTAGTACATTAACGATGTGGAGTCTATAAATTAGCCTAACAATATGATAAAGAAAACTGGTTGATTTTTGTTGTTATTAATTACCGAGAGTCCATGAAAATGAGTAGGAATTTCATAATACAATAAATTAACAATGTGGGGTCTATAAATTACCCTAACAATTTGATAGATAAAACTAGATGATTTTTGTTGTTATTAACCACTTTGCAGGTATTTGAAGAATGTAAGAAAGTCGCTGAAAATGAGTAGAAATTTTGAAATGCAGCTACTTCAGCAACAAAGGAAGGTGGCACATTCAATTTCTACTATAAGTATCCTAGGTAAAATACAAATCCCCATGGTCCAACCCCATTGACGCCTCCATCCTCTTAAAAAAAATAACTCGGGTGGAATTTGATTTCGGCTACATTTATTTCGATGAAGAAGATATCTGTGTTGTATGGAATTTAATTTTTTTCATCTTAATCATGTCAACCTGCTTCGATAATGAAGAGAAGGTCTACACGACTTTGCAGTTCAATTTACGAGACTTCAAAATTTAGAATTCAGCTTTATATGGGTTTGCAGTTTAGTTTAACTGGTTTTTGTAGTTGGATTGATATTTTGGGTAATTTTAAAATAAACAAAAATGTGTAGAAATAAAATTTCATAGTGAAGTTCTCATGAATGTTAAAAATCAAAATTCTAAATATTTTAGAAATTTTCTCATAACTATGAAGTCAAATTTTATATTTAAATATTTTGAAATTTATAAACATACATGGATAAGAGGAAAAATAAAAGATTACAATTCAACTTGAAAATTTAAATTCATTTTAATTTTTTAATATTGATAATTTAAAATGAATTATTCATTTCATATGAAGTGAAAAATAATTTTAAATTTTGTATACAGAGAATATTATGAAGATAATTAGGTGTATCATGCACAGTCAATTGGAAGTGTTGTTTTTGTTTTAAAATAAAATGAGATAAAAGAAAATTCACAATTCATGTTGAAAACTTTACTATCATATTAAAAAAAAATTTAAAAAAAAAACTAAAGTAATAGTAT
This sequence comes from Pinus albicaulis, assembly GCA_034641835.2. Taxonomy (NCBI): domain Eukaryota; kingdom Viridiplantae; phylum Streptophyta; class Pinopsida; order Pinales; family Pinaceae; genus Pinus; species Pinus albicaulis. Next base: position 15,880 of record JAXQQM020089795.1, read on the forward strand.
CACTCAACTATATTTATATTTTTTTCGTCAATGGTTTAAACAACTAATTATTTGTCTCACGTCTCAAGAGAGAGAAAGTTTTAGGTTGAGGATTCTTTCACAGAACTTGATGCTAATATTTGGTAGCAGACTTATAAAACTTATGCAAATCAATAGACAATTTCAATTAATTTATGAATAATTTAAGTATATTTTGAATGAGGAGACTTATAAAACCTATACAAATTAATCGAAAATTTCAATTAATTTATGAATAGAAAGAGATATTTAACTTGTAAAGAGATATTTTATGAAAAGGACAAATTTTATGCCAATGGAAATAAAAATTTAGAAAAATGAGAAATTTTATATAAAAAGTTTCGAACAGATATATTTTGAAAGAGGTTAAACTGAATAATTTAAGTATATTTTGAAAGAGGTTAAATAAAATAAAAGATTTAAGTAGTTGGTTTATGAAGAGATATTTAACATATAAAGAGAGATTTAATTTATGGAGAAGAAAACTTTTATACCATTTAATTTATGAAAACAAAAAATTAGAAGAATAAGAAATTTTATGAACAATATTGCCAAAGGAAAAAAATTTCAAAAATTTACATGAGTCAAAGCATGGAGTTGGGTTACACCTTTTGTGTTTCAGTGTTGAAACACTTAAAATAAGATTGATCTAGCCTTTAAACAAACCCTTCATTGAGCTTGTGTGTAAACCAGGTTAGGAGAGATGGAGCCTTATAGCTAAAAAATTTATAATTTGTGTAAATATCAATATTGTTAGATCTAAGACTTTTGTGATCTATAAATTAGATAAATGTCTTTCGGATTAATCACATCATTAGTATTTGGTCGACATTTCGAACCAACTAATTATGTTCATGCTCACGACAAGGTGAAAAATCCCATGGATCTTAATGAATAAATAGTGTGGATGCATCATTCCACTGAATTAGTCATTGAAAAACAAGTCGTTTGAAAACTAGCCATTTAAAACTAGCCGTTAATCTAATTAGTTATATTTTAATAAATTAATAAATGTTATAATAAATTGATTAAAAATGTATTTTAAATTTTTTACTAAATAATATTTTTTTATTTTATTTAAAGGACTCAATTAATAAATATTATATTTATCCCCAGATGTGGGTGCCTAGCACACTTAATATAGGCTGCCACCTGGCCATTCAACGCACGCGCACCTGTCTGAACCACATGGCAGCACATTCCTCTCACATGCAAATCATAAATAAGCATGATAGGGGAGGATGCCGGCACTCTGCAGCATTCACTCCCCCTCCCTCGGCCTTAACTGCTGCTAGCTAGCCATTAATGGCTGATGGCTCCCAGAATTTTCATATCATTCTTTAGATTTCCTTCCCTGCAAAGCTCCTTTTTCACGCCTCCTCTGCAAGTCGCTTTTCTCTTTGCCTGCCTCCCTTTTTGCATTCAACCTCTGCCTAGCAGACTCTCCTCCCCGCTAAGATCATGTCGCAACGCTACAAAATGTGATGTCGTCGTGGAGGTGGCAGAGGTGCCCCCTCCCGTGCTCCAACCCCTAGCTCGTCTGCGTGCATTCTATCCTTCTCTGTATCTCCTGAAGACCTGGAGATTCTTGACCCTTTCTCTAACCCCCAAACGTTCTATGCCCAACTTCTAGTTCACCTCTCGGATGAACAGCAACATGAAATTGGCTCCAAAGGTAGGAAAAGGCCTCGCAATTCAACAATCTCACGCTCCTCTTCCCCTCTACCCCGAAAATCTGTTAGACACCCTGTCAAAAACTCGGAGGATGACGCGGGCGGAGACTGGAGCTGCCCTTCGGATGGCACCTGGAAAAGAGGAGCAACTGCGGACAGCGCGGCTCACACAACTATGGCCAAGCAAACCAAGACATTCTCCTCTTTGACTCCAAAGTCAAACCCCCAACTCATAAAGGAGGAGATAGAAACCATGTCTGAATATGGTTGCTTCCTAATTGAGGAAAATCCACAACAGGTGGACAATGATGCCCAAAATTGGTAGTTGCAACTCCTTGGCCCTCTTTTATTTCAGTTTACATAGGCTCATTTATGGTTTTTGTGCATATTTTTGCTTCTTCCTATAAACTTGGTTACTCTTGAACACGTTAATGGTTGGTTTCCCCTTAAAGAGAAACCCAATTTTTTTATTTTTTGAACAGTCCTTATTGAACAGGGATTGGCTAGTTTAGCAACCACTAGTCCTGAAGCATGATTTGTATCTTTGTACATTTTAATAGAAATTAGAATAATTTAGAAAGAAAAAAATAATTATATTTATAATTCAATTAATATAATATATAGGATAATATAATATCAAGGGTAAGAATAAAGAAAAGATAGATAAATAAATGGGGGGTAAAGGAAATAATTAAATACAAGGGATGAAAAATAAATAAAACCTAAATAAGGAAAGACTAAAAGAAAACGAGACCAAGAGCAAGAGGCGGGGGGGAGGGTATCACCTCAAGAGAGATGGAGTCCAACTCTTACTCAATTTCCAACCATCATCCCTATTGAGATTCTTAGTATGTCTTTCAATCCCAGTGGCCTCCCTAAGCTTCCTATGATGGAAGTGATCAATGTTAGCGATGACCTTGGAGTCTTCAATGCAAACATGGTAACACAATTTTTTTGCATGTTCTGCAAGAGCTGCTGTGCGATACCGATTGTGCCTAATGTCTGTTGCATGCTCCTGGATTCTTTGCCTAATGGATAAACTTGTTTCACTGACATAGGGAGTGCCACATGAACAAGGAACCATGTAAACACCTTTCATGTCTTTAGGGTCGATAGGGTCCTTGACAGATCTGAGAGAATTTCTAATAGTATATAGAGGCTTGAACGAGGAGGAGACATTATTCTTACTAAGGACATGGGCAATTTTGTTTGTGGTCCCTTGGATAAATATGACATGAACTTTGGATAGAGGATCAACCCAAATGGATTTTCCTTTTAACCCTTTATAGGATTTTTGAAAGGCCTTAAGGCCTTGAGATCTACTATACCCATTATTTTCAAAAACGTGAAGAAGATCGGATTTTTCTGATTCCAAGTGGTTGTCAACAAAGATTCTTAGAGCACAGGTAGCAGGGTGCAAAGAACACCAAATATCAATAATGATATGCAAACTTTAAAATTGTAAGTATTTGATAGTTTAAAAAAAAAAAACCTAATTTAATTACTAATTACATTTCAATAGGTAAACATTTCTAGTGTTTTGGTGTATAGATTTGAAAATTGATTCTATCCCACTTACACTTGAAATTGTAATATTCTTATATTTATAATTTACTAAATTCAAAATTAGTTTTTACTGTGATTTAATTTTTCAATGCTATAATTCAAATAATAAATTTATTATAAATATAATTTAAGTAATAAATTGGTTAAATATAAGAAAATTTATTAATTTTTTTTCTAAATGAGAATAAGACTGCTGAAAGAAATAATAAACATGATTCCCTTTTTCATAATCATATCTATTAAAATCAAACACACACACATACACATATATGTTTACGAAAAAAATGATAGTAATAATTAACATAGTTGTAATAGTTATAAGTTATAATTAGTATAGTTGTAATGGATGATAGTTATAAGTTATTATTAGTATAGTTGTAATAGATGCAATGATATTGTGGCTATAAATCTCTCCCAACCTGTAAAATATGATTGCACTCAATTTTGTTCTTAGCTTGCACAAGTGGTAAGTATATATAGAAATTTTTACTCTCGAATTAGGTTTGCATGATTTATTTTTGTTGAAATTTTCTGCATAAAAAAATATGTTATATTTAAAATCAAAACAATAAACAAATTATCATTTTTAAGAATTTCAAAATTGAAAAAGCAAAGTTAAAATATTTTATAGAAAATTATCTATATATTGTTATAATTATTTTCTTGGTAAAATAAAATAATATTTGGATTTATAATTAAGGAAAATTATAGTTTGGAATATATTTGAATATTTATAAAAATTATTTTTGTGGAATAAATAAATTTTACAATTCACTTAAAGACAAGTACTAAAACGTTTCATTTATTTATTTATTTAGATAATTATGATAGCTTGATTGAGCCTCCCTTTAACCACTCTAAGGGTTAGATGGACAGTTCATAGCTATTTGAATATTGAATTTCAAACACTTGATTGTTAAGGGCTAGATCGATCTGCCTAAAAAATAGTTTTTTAGCTTGTTGTAATAGATATTTTGGATTTATCCCATCCATTTTGATTTTAGAATCAATGTTTCGAACCATCCACTATGGTTCATCTTCAGGATGTACAAATAATTGTATGGAAAACAGATATACCATAGGCAAAAATAAATTGGGACATTGTTATTAGGGTTATGTGAAAAAATCCCACTAAATATTTGTTAAGAATATTACTGTTTGGGTGATTTTAAATTATCATTAAATTAGGAAAATTTGGAATGTCAATCAAGGATTGAGGAGGAGCACGGACAAAGGATGAGTTGAGCTAGGTCATGGACACCTAGGGTTTCCTCCATCCCTATTGTGGGTTCCAAAAAAACTCCTGACCCTTCTCCTTTGTTCTGCAGACTCTGCACTCACCTAAACGTAGAAGAACCAGGGGAATGACAACCCCCCCCCATTGGTGGATCTACCGTAGACAGTGACGTCGGGTTTCCCAATCCATCCCTCAATGATTCGACAGGCAATGTTGAACTAGTTGTAATCCCTGAAGCACAAATAGAAGAAGAAAAATATAGCCAAGGACAGACCAAAGTGGCTTCTTCGACCTATATCCGTATAGTGACCAAAAGGCCTGAGATCCATTTTCCTACTGACCGGATCAATGGCAGAATCCAGTTCATGCAAGATCACGCCCACATTGGGAATTTTATCGACTTCTGGCCAACAGAGAAAGCCCTCTACGGATGGATAAACTCCAAGTGGAAGCCCAAGGTCAAATCACACTCTAGCTAGGTCCCAAAGGCTTCTTTAACATCATCTTCACCTGCATAGAGGACAAAAACCAGGTTATGGACGGAGGCCCCTATTTATTTAATGCAGAAGGCCTCTTCTTAAGAAGTTGGATCAACCGTTTCAACCCCGATAAAGAAGACTTCAACTGGGCACCGGTGTGGATTAGGCTCTACTCCTTTCCCCAAGAAGACTTAGATGATTTATCCCTCCAAGAAATTGAGAACCACCTTGGATCCTTCATCAATATTGTAGACGAAACCAAGCATAAGTGATACATTGCCTATGTCAGGATCTACGTCTACATGCATCTAGCTAAAGCTCTTCCAAACTCCGTAAGTCTCTGTAACGATGATTTTGAATGGATCCAATCTATAGATTATGAGCATGTTCCCTTCCATTGATGTAAATGCCACAAACATGGACATCTCTTCAGAGACTGCCCCCTCAACCTGCCCCCAAAATCTACCCCTGCCCCTGAGAATACTGATCTTAATGGTTTCACCAACGTCTCCAACCATAAGTTACATTCCAAAAAACCTACCTCTAACCCAAAACCCTCTTAACCCTCCACAAGCAATAGTTTCAACCTCTTAGCAAGTCAAACTCTGTTGGATGGAGACCCCTCTTCCACCTTGGAAGAATCCCCGCCCCTCAACACCCCTCACCCTAACCCCTCCTCTACCTTGAAACCCTCTACCTCAGCCCTGAAACCTAATGAGGGATCAAGAGCACCAAACTGCAACCAGAAAGACCAACAATAGGAGTTCAAGCAGAAAGATAAGCAAAAGGAGATCACAAAATCTGCAGTCATACAGATCCAAGAACCTCCAATCGAGTAACCCACTAACAAGGAGGAGGACACCCAGGGAAACCCATCGCAGCAAGATGTTCAAGATAAAGGCAAGGAGCTCAGCCAAAAAACCTACATGGAAGAGGAACTAGAGACTATAGACTTTGGAGACCTCAACATCACTAGATTAGATATAGCCCACAGCACTAAAGAGTATCTTACCATTCCAGCTCATCAAATAGACATCTTAGCAGAAGCTCTAATCATATCTCAACAGCTTAAAGGAAGCACTTATTTAGGAATTCAAGAAGGTCAATTCCCACAGGAAACTTTAAAAATTATGAGAGAATCCAGAAAAAGGGGCAGACACTCAGATCTTCAGTACCTAATCATTCTCAATGTTCAAATAGTTGAATGGGGATGCTATCCCAAGTTGACCAAGTTCTACAAGGTCCTCCCCCACCATTCTCAATGAAGAAGCTCACATCATGGAATATCTGAAGGATAAATAGCCCCTCAAAGCACTAAATGATAAAGAACATAATAACGGCAAGACAATCCATCTATTTTCTTCATGCAGGAAACTAAATGTACCAGTACCACCTTGCACTTGATCTTATCCAGGTTGTGGCCTAGTTGCAACACTGTTGCAGTTGATGCCATGGAAGCCTCTGGAGGCCTAGCCATTTCTTGGAACCCCCACATCCTCTCCTCGACCAATCTTCATGCCACTCACAACTTCATTCAAGCCTCTTTCCATCTGATCAGATCCAACATCCATGGCCATCTCACCAATGTCTATTTCCCCCAATCCACTTCCCTGAAAATTGACCTCTTGGACTCCATTGAATCCCTCAATTCCCAGAGAGCCCATCCCTTTTGGATCCTCGGAGGCGATTTCAATATGATCATCAATCTCAATGAAAAAAGAGGGGGTCACCTCCATTTAGACACTGATAGCCATATATTTTAAGATTTCACTCTCTAAAATCAGCTGATCAACTTGCCAACCTCCAATGGGCTTCACATGTGGAACAATAGGAGAGGTGGATCACAGAAGATTGCTTCATGATTGGACCGCTTCCTAATCTCGGATGCCTCTATTCATATAGGGGGTGACATATTTTCCATAATTCTTCCTGTTGTAGGCTCAGATCATTTTCCCATTCAGATGCGATGGATACGCCCACGCACCACAAGCAACAAGCCTTTTCGCTTCGAGAAATTCTAGCTCTCTCACCCTGGCTTCAAAGAAATGGTCAATAATTGGTGGCGTAGCATCACTCCTCCGGAAGGCTAAAAAATGTACCAATTCCAGCAAAAGTTGAAGATTCTGAAAACTTGTACCAAACTTCTTTGGTAATTCTCACGAGCCATTTAGAAGAAAGAATATTACAGGAAGAGATTCTCTGGAAGAAAAAATCCAAAATTCACTGGCTCGAAGAGTGGGAGAAAAACACCAAGTTCTTCCACTGCTCCACCATTTAAATAAGAATGATTAATCGCATCTCAATCCTCAAAAATGAATAGTGAGTCACCCTTTAATACCATGCTGACATAGAGAAAGAACCCCTAAACTACTTCAAGGAAACACTCACAGAGCCTTCAGCAGATCGACATACTGCTATCAACAACATCACTTAGCACATCCCCACTCTCATCATGGAAGAATACAATCAAATTCTCTTGAGACGTACCCAAATGAAGGAGCTAGACCAAGATATGGCACAACTAAATGCTAGGAAAGCACCTAGTTCGGATGGCTTCACTACCAATTTCTTCCATTTTTTTTGGCAGGACATTAAGATGGAAACCTAGGAAATGGTGGAGGAATCTCGGAGTATGCATTGGATTCTCCCTGCACTCAACGCCACCTTTCTCACTCTCATTCCCAAGGAAGATCAAGCTACCACTCCCAACAAGTAGAGACTGATTGCGTTATGCAATTTCATATACAAAATCATCTCCAAAGTGATTGTGAATAGGCTCAAACCCTTGCTCCTGCTGCTGGTCTCCCCAGAGAAAATTGGTTATGTGGAAGGATGAAAAATCCTGGATGGAATTATTCTCACGCATGAGGTCACTCATTCATTGAAGACAGAGAAAATTCCAGGTATGCTTCTCAAAATCGATCTCTCAAAAGCCTTTGTCAAAATTAGTTGGAATTACATCCATCAAATGTTACTGGCGTTTGGTTTCAACCCCACCTGGGTTCGATGGATCATGAGCTTGATCTCCTCCCCCCTCTTCTCTATTCTGCTCAATGGCTCCCCCTCCACCCCTTTCTCACTTTCTAGAGGTATCTGCCAAGGTGATCCCCTTTCCCCCTTCATCTTTATTCTTATGGCTGAAGGTTTAGGCAGGCTCATCCGCCACACTATTAACTCCAACACCCTAAAATTTCTGAGCATTCATCGTTGTCATCCCATTTCCCACCAGCAATTTGTTGATGGAAACATGCTCTTCGATCACCCCTCCATCCTTCAAAGCCTGATCCTTCAAAGCCATCCTTGATTGCTTCTCCACTATCATTAGAACTACCATCGATACCAAGAAGTCCCAGATATTCTTCTTCAACACTCCTATCATCACCCAACGCAACATTGCTAGAATTTTGGGCTTCCCCATATCTACCCTCCCTTCAAAATATCTTGGGCCCCCCCTCATTGACTCATCCATTAAACATTCTTCTTGGTGCAAACCCCTGCACAAACTTGAAGCCAAACTCTCCCTCTGGACCCATCAATCCCTCAACATTGTTGGGCACCTTGTCCTGATCAACTCGGTTCTCGAATCCATGCCCTTATATCTCTTCTCGGTCCTAGTTACCCCCAAAATGGGTTCTCAAATAAATCTGTAATATGTAAAGGAATTTCCTTTGGGGAGGTAAAAAAGACAACAGAAAATGGGCGTTGGTCAACTAGAATGAAGTATGCGCTCCCAAAATCTCAGGAGGTCTGATGCTCAGATACCCACACCACAACAATGTGGTTATGGGAGCGAGAATATGGTGGAAATGGGTCTCCAACCCAGAGGTTCCCTAGGCTCAGCTTTGGATCTCCAAGTACGCAAATAATTGGCCTGCCCAAGAGCTGATTCACCTCAACACAGAAGCGAATGGCTCCCTCATCTGGAAGGCAGAAAAACAACACAGAACCATCATACAGGAACATAATTTTTGGGAAGTTCGATCAGGCTCGCAAGCTAAGTTCTGGGAGGATTCATGGAAACAGATGCCCAAATTAGCCTCCCTATTTCACAACTCTCAGTGGTAGGAGATCCTCAACAACCAGGAGAACACCCAAATCAAACACTTTTGGACTCCCCTCCTCAGCTCTGGCTACCGACAATAGCTCCCAGCAAATCGTTGCAGGCCGATTGGTGTCTTGAACGCACTGAAGATATCAGCAGGGAACTTCTCAAGAGGAAAATTCGTTTCACCGAGGGAGAGGACATCTTAAGATGGGGCTATTCCTCCCATGGTACCTTCACCACCAAAGAATCATATTGCCTGCTCCTCCCCAATAATCAAGCTCCTCAATATGTCATTTGGGCATAGATCTGGACACCCAGCATTTGGCCCAAAATTTCCACCTTCTTATGGCTACTTAGCAAGTGATGCATCCTAACCTCGGACAACCTGCTAAAAAAAGGCTTCATTGTTCCTTCTCGATGTCCGAATTGTGGAAATTCTGAGGAAACCATAGAGCACCTCTTCAACTCCTGTCCTTTGGCAAACTCTCTTTGGGGCAACATTTCCTTTCTTAGTATAATATTCGATAGACAGAGAGGAGATATTCTCAATACCATTCCCCATTGGAATTCCACTCCCTTAAATAGTGACCTTCCCAATTCCCTATGGGTCATCCTTCCTGGGCATATCCTTTGGATGATCTGGAAGGAACGAAATAGGTGCATATTCAGAGATCAATCCACCCCTATCGATATCCTCTGGACCAATTTGTGCAATAATCTCCAGGAATCCCTTGCACTGCATCACTAGAAAGAGTCTGACTTCCCCTCCCACCCCCCCGAAAGAATCATCTAGGCCAGTTGGAATCTCTCCATCCCCTCTCATCCAAACAACGAGCCCCCTTCAAACCACTCTCCCAGTTCGCCCTGCTTGGTCTCCTCCTCCTCGCAGCTTCTTTAAACTTAACTTTGATGGAGCCTAAAAGGGAAATCAAAGGGATGTTGGTTTCGGCAGTATTTTCAGAAATGTAGATGGAGAAGCCCTCATGATTTATTTTGGTTCCATAGGATGGGACACCAACAACTCTGCAGAGTTAGAAGGCCTATTTCAAGGTCTCCTACTAGCTCAGGACAACAATTGTTTCCCTTTAGAAATTGAAGGCGACTCTCAAATTATCATTGACACTACCCATCGTCTCCTTCTAGGTTATTCAACCTCCAAATTATCCATGAGCTGGGGACTAGCGGCTCGATTCGATCTCCTTGAGCAATGGATACTTTGTCACAAATTTTTATCCTTCAAACACATTCAACGAACAACCAATGAAGTTGCGGATCTTCTGGCCAACAAGGGAGTCTGTCAAAATGCTCCCCTTGCCACTGGTAAGCTCCAAACTTTTGATGTTGAAGCTCTACGCACATAATGCACTCTTCTGTGCTCAAAGATATCTAACCCCCAGATGCAGGTGTTAGCATGTAATAAAGAGAGTCGCCACATGGCCGCAAGGATGCGGGACACATGTCCTCATCACGCGGATGCACATGGCCACCCTACTCGGCTTAAATTTTGGTGCATGGGGAGTTTACTCGCCACCCTCAAAGGTCCCCCATCGACATCCTCACAACTCTCCGCCATTAACTCTGTCCTCTACACATTTACTCCAACTATCATGCCTTTTTTTCCCTCCATGGCCCATAAATATGCTATCCCTGCTCCACGCTTCGGCATTCTTCTCTCCCTTTGGCTTCGTGCAGATGCTCCTTGTGCCTCCGCCAATCCCTTGTTCCATTGCTCGATTCCCTACTCCACAGCTCGCTTCACTCTGGCCTTCGGCTCCCCCTCTGCTCCCTAACACAATGCAGCGCTCCCTCAGTCATCTCAGCCCCATTCCTATTCCTCCACCATTCCAAGACACCACCGCATGTGGTGTCGCAAAGGTAGTGGACACAGTCTTCCCTCTAGGCCTCCCATCTCTGCCTCTAGAGGCAGGACGATGAATCACTCGGTTGACTGGGAAGAGCCAGAAATCATGGACCCCATTAATTTGACTGCTTGCCTATCTCTCCACCTTCCTGAATCTCCCTCTGAAGTCTCTGGCTCCAGTCTTTGCTCCAGGAAAAGAAGTCAAAAGTCCACCATATCCCCCACCTCCACCTTCTCCCCTGGAAATATGGTGGCCTTGCCAGTTCAGCAGACCTCGAACAACGATCATCACAGCTCGAGCTCAGACAAGGATGGTGCCAATGTGGATGCTGAGGCTCACGCGGCTTCCTCTCATTTGCCTGATGCCCTCGTGGCACTTCTTCCTCCGTCGATAGCCCATGCGTCTAAGCAGGAGGAAGAAAAGTCTGAATATGCGTGCAGAATTGAGGAGTCGTTCCAACTACCAGAAAAGGATGATAATACTCCATCTTCTTAACTTCTGGGTGCTTCTCTCTCATTCCAGTCAATTTCCTACTATTCCACTACTACTAGTTTTCTGGTTTTTTATTAAACATGTAATGCACAAGGTTGGTTTCCCACTATGGGCAGCATATTCTAGACTCTCTAAACTCTTCTCTTGGGTCGGTTTCCCCGTCTGGGATAGCCCCTTTTTTGTTGTTTTGGAAACAAAATTTTCCTAAGAACTGGCTTGCCAACTCCTCAAGATAAAGACTATATGATATAATATAAATAGCCTAATTTAGAAAAAAAAAATTTATCATTGAATTACCATGTTTACTTTATATTAATTAATTAATTAGAGCTATTAATAAGTTTAAAAGAATGTATTCATCGTGAAATGTTTTTTTAAGTTTAATCTATGTTTTTTGAATTAATTAAATTGTTAAAAGTATTTTTTAGAAATATATAATTTTTTTTTAATATATGTATTATTAATTTTATATTGATGGATTGTTTAATTAATTTAAATATTAATGACATTAAATTCATAATTTTATGGTGTGGTATGTGTATAAAATAATTAGTATATTCATGTTATATTTTCCTTAATTTACAAATATTAATGTGAAAATTAATTTTAATTTTTTATTTATTTTAGTTTTCTATTTAATGCTCGAATTAGTATATTAAATGTTTTTTTGTTTATTTATAAAGGTTAATGTGATTTATGTGGTTATAAACTGATTTTATTTGTATTATTATATTTTAGGGCTGGTTTTCTAATAAAATTTATTAGTTATTAAAGGTTTTATTATTAGGGTTTTCTAAATGGATATTAAAAAATTTAGAGGATTTTTAGATGAATATTTTAAAAATATATCAAGATGTTTGTTAGAGTGATTTTGGTAAGAATATAAGGTACTATAAAGGTGAAATGATAAACAGGGGGGTCAATGTGTTAGTGTTAGTCCAAATTTTTCCTATCACTAGTGATCAAATATCAATCTACTCTTCCTAGGTTTATTAGAGTCTTTTTCAAATTTTACTATGTCATTGATTCTTCCAAATAAAATTTGATCGCTAGTTAGTCAAGTCTATGTTGCTACTACTCCTCGCCAAGTCTCATTTCCAAATCATCATTATTATCTAAATATTGTTGAGTTGTCACTTTTAAAAAAAAGTGTCATTATCATTTCATGCCCAGTCATCATCACGGTCATTCATTTAAATACACCATTAGGTCACTAGGGTTATGGTCATCATAATCTCCCATTTCAGTCATAAAACCCTCAAGAGGCAAGAGTAGTAGTCAAATGTTTCAAAAGCTCATGTTTTAGCCAACATGTTCCATGGTTAAGGAGATTGGTTCTAAAGTTTTAAAATGCACTTTCTCTAAAAGTTTTCCAAGCTATTCAAATCAAAATGTCAAAATGAAATTTTGGTGGCCCACCCCAATAAAATTAAAGAAGGTGATATAAAAATCTAAGAAAGGAGTTTTATGTTCATTATTTTTCTCTCTCCCATCAAAAATCTGCCCCTCATTGGAAGCAAGGTCAAGTTTTCAGCTTTCATTGGCAAACATTTCTCCTCGTTGTGCATTGATGAACCTTTCTGTGTTTTTCACTTCACATCTAGACACTCTACAGTGTTTTTCACTGAGCTTCTGCTAACTTCACTACGCATCTGAGCGAAGAGGCGGGGCATATATTTCTAAGGGAAAATTTTTAGCAAGGGATTTTCAGGTTTTTGAAGATCATCTACAAGTTGTAATCAAGTAAGAAAAGAGAATCATCCCTTTCTTCATCAGTTTTCAAAGCATAAAAAACTTCACTCTCTCGGCTAGGGTTCTAAAGTCAATTTAGAGAAATATTTTTCATTGTCAATTTTTCAGTTTGAAAACCCTAAAAATAAATTTGTACACCTTCATTCACATTTGAATCATTTACACATCTTCCCCTCACCCAATTCCTATTTTCCCAAAAACTCCACTCAAACCCTAATTTCTACCTTGTTTTTACCCTAGGCTTGTTCTTGGCATTTTCATCCCCTTCCCCTCACACAAATTCAAAAATGCCACTTCTCCCTACTTCATAACATCATACCCTCTCCACCTAAATTTCCTCAAAACTTTAGGCAATTCCAAAGTTATATTACCATCTCATTCATAGACCTAGCAAAATTACTCTATTTTTGCTCTTCTTCATTAGGGTTTTCTTGCTGCCATGGACACTGATACCTCCCCCTCTGAGAGGAATAAGTATAAAGGAGGAAAGATATTTAGGTTTGAGCCCTGTAAATTCCATCAAATCACCTCATCTCCTTTTATACTCAAATGTTTTGAAGATGTCAATTGTGTACAGTTTTGCCAAAAAATACAAGAGGTGGGATATAACAAACAACTCACAGGGTTATTTTCCATTGCTTTGAAAAATGACGAGGTTGTTATAGCAGGGATAGAGTTCACTTTCACACTAGAATCTATCTCCACAACCACCAGAATACCAAATCATGAAGAATATTGGTTCAAGGGTATGAATCTTGATAATGAATACTTCAAACCCTACTTGAAATCACCCTACAAAGAAGCTCCATTGCATGTATTTCCTTTCGGATATTTATTGGATAAATATGCTCCATTAATGAAGACCATTATGAGGTTTTTCACCTGTGAAGGATGTTTTTCAAGACTTTATCAGTACCACATAAGACTACTAATGCATTTTACAACTGTGAAATCTCTTAACTTGTGTAATTACCTTTTCAAAAGTGTGACCAAGATGGCCAAGAAGATATAAGAAAAAGGAAAAGATCATAAAGTTAATATTTTCCACCACAGTCTGATTAAGATCATCATTCTTCACCAATTTCAAAAGAAGGAGATCACCTGGGAATCATTTTTAGAGAGGATAGTTCAGGAGAACTTGGTAGAGCCACTACAGCAACAATAATTGTCTTCAGCAAAGCATGATGTGGGATCACTAAGAAATAGGGAGGAACATCCTCCAACTGACATGGATGAGGATCAACAAAGTAGAGATAGAGTATCAAGACATGAGGAGAATCGTTCACTTAAGAAGAGAAAAAAGGAAAAATAGGTCGAAACTTATCAGAGAGGAAATAGGTTAGTGTTGCTCCACAAATTATGGAAGGGGCCTTGCCTTATACATCGCAAAGAAGGTGTATCATAAGCTGCAGGAGACAATTTTCCAAGAGTAAGAAGCCCTTCACCATGACATTGAGATGGTGGACTTGGAGTCCAAAGATGAATAGGAAAACATAAACCTAGTCATCAAAGAAAAAAATGCCAAAATCAGAGAGCTACAAGACAATTTGGCAAGGTCCAAGTTTTTTATCTCCTTCCTTGAAAAAGAGAACAAACAGTTGAAGGAAAAGAAAATATTTTTGGAAAATGCCCTGTTGAAGGCTACAAGGCAAAATGTCGGAGGAAAAATAGTGATCAGACATGATAAGTCTGATGAGGATGAGTAGCCATATGTATTCCTTCAAAGGTGCCAAAATCCCTGGCAGAGGATATCTTCCTGCTAAAGCCATCCATAACAAGACTGAAAAGTAAGGGAGATAATGAGCATCCCAAAATAAGACCTTTTTATGCCCAAAAAAATTGAGTGGGTTATCCGTTAACAATGACAACAACCCAAATGTTTGTAACACATGCCATGATGCACTAGACACTCCAAATCTCCAAACCAATCTATGAAAGAATGATCATGAGCAACCCGTAGTCCATGCAATCATAAGCTCATTGTAAATATATCTTCATCACAACATTTTCTTTCTTTTTTGGTCTGACTAGTATGAATACACTCTTGGGTGATAGCTATTGCATCATGAATTGATCTACCATGTAGAAATCTGAATTTTTGATCTAAAATATAGGCAAAGGGGGCCTTTTATTCTTTCTGCTATCACCTTGAAATTATCTTATATATGATATTTCACAAAGATATATGCCAAAATTCCGAAAATGAATCTGGGGCACTAACCTTCAGCATAAGGCAAATGACAGTGGACTTGATAGAGACCAAAACGTGACACTTTATTTGGGATTCCTCGACCATGTCCAGAATAGCTCCACCCATGAGGTTAAAGAAATGTTAGAAGAGTTCAATAGTCCAACCATCCAAAACCAGGCACTTATCCTTCACGAAGGATTTTAGGACAATGTGAATCTCATCCAAAGAGACAGGATGGTAGAGAGTTTCATTTGCATAATTATCAAACATAATCGAGAAGTCCTCAACCGCCCACATGTGGTCTTCAATATGAGCTTCAAACCTAGCCATGAAAATTCTGCTTAAGTATTTCTTCACTTCCTTTTCAATATCAACATCAGAATATTAAAAGAGCCATCTTCTCCCTTTATACACAAAATTGCAATTTTATTCCCCCTCTAGTTAGAGAATTTGTGAAAAGAAATCGTATTGTGATCTCTAGCATGTATTCAAATGGTGTGTCTCTTTAATCCCCAAGATTGTTCCTGTATCATCAAGATTTGTTTCTGCCTATGTTCCAATT
Source organism: Pinus albicaulis (assembly GCA_034641835.2). Lineage (NCBI taxonomy): Eukaryota > Viridiplantae > Streptophyta > Pinopsida > Pinales > Pinaceae > Pinus > Pinus albicaulis. Next base: position 31,757 of record JAXQQM020089795.1, read on the forward strand.
TTCGTAGTCAGTTGAGGGAATCCTGTGTAGGTCATTCCCCCAGAAAACAAACAATTTTTTTATTTTTAATCTTCGTTGCCAAGTCTTTTAGTTTAGCACATAGACAAGCATTTTTCTCGTGTTCCCAAATCCGGACCCGACTCTTCAGAGTGAGTAGCTTCTCTGAAATTTTTTCCATCGTTGATTTTATAGGATCTCTACAGCAGGAATTATAGGTCTCATTTACCAAATTAATAAATTCCACATCATCCAGGAATGTCTTGTTAAACTTAAAAGGGATGCCCCATCACACCCCTTCCCGCCTCCACTATAGAAATATAGGGCAATGGTCAGAAACAAAAAATTTCACTACCTGTGACCGGAAATTTCCCAATGACTCCACCAGGCACTGATGTACCATGAAGTGATCCAATTACTTTCCAATATATTCCAACCCACCCCTGCCATTGTTCTAAGTGGGAACTAGTGGAGCCGGATAGACGTCCACCAAGTAATTTTCATCAAAAAGAGTAGAGAGGTAATTAGATAGTGGGTCCATGTGTCCATTGGTCCCCCAAACTTCATCCATGGAAAAAATCATATTAAGATCCCCTACAATTATCCATGACTCAATGTTAAGAATATTTTAGGATTTGACCCGCTTCCAAAATACACGCCTGTCAGCATAAGGAGCGTATATATTCCATATGTCAATTTTCTCCATAGATCCCCTTATATGGCCAGAGAGAAAAATATCGGAAAAAAAAAAATTATAAGCACGAAAATATGCCTATTATACCATAGGACCCCAGAACCCCCTGATAATCTGCAAGAGTCTATGGCCACAATACACCAGTGAGGTTAAATCAGACGAAAGTAATCCAAGGACCTAGCAGAGTTCACCATGGTTTCCTGGAGGAGAATGACAAAAGGGTGAGTCGAGTGGAAGAGGTGGCGTAAAGAGAAACTTTCAGTGGCGTCCCCCAAGTCACTCATGTTGAGGGATAGGATGGTCATGGAGGACTGACCATGGGGGGCATACAATCTCTAAGGGCCCCAAAATAAGTGCCAAGAAGAGGAATGTCATGTAAACTACCAGCATCAAGGATAATTTTTTTTCTAGTCTCCCCCCTCTTATGAAGTTTACTACCCCAACCATTACCTTTGCCGCAAGTGGTAATTTTCTTAACAAACGCAGGACTAACAAGGGGGTACATATTCTCATATTTTCCCTTATGAATAGTGAGGGCCGAAATTTCCATGGATGTGTTAACCTTGAGGAATTTGAGGTTGTCATCCACTGAATTGTGAGACCAAATTGTGAGGAGAGGGAGGAGGCAAGGGTAAATATGGGGAGGAGTGGTGATCTAATGGGGGGGGCATATTCAAACCCAAGGGTAGGAGGCGGAGATGATCCTGGTAGGTCATTAGCACTACTAGGTGGCGGTATATGTAATGTATCATTTGAAGGGGCAGATAGTGAACCAGGGAGGTCAAGTCAAGAAATGGAAAGATTCCCAAGTGTCGAGGTAGAAAAATTTTCAAGGGGAGGGATAGAGTCGTCCTCACAGGAAGAGTAATTTGACCAGGAGGAAACAAATATATTATTTTTAACACAATGATAAGGAGCATCAGATGAAGTATCTCAGTCCAAACTCGACTCTAGAAAAATCCTCCTGATTCGATCTTTTTGGCTTACAAAGTCTGTCCCGTTGAGTGTCCCAGGAACCATGATGACGCCTCGAGCATATTTCCAGGAGATGGCCAATCTGGTGACATAATAAACATCTAAATGAGATGCCCCAATAGTCAACGCACTGGAAAACACATAGAGGCCCCCATTCTAAAATAATTGCAGCCATCAAACTGCCCATAAATTCCACCTGCACCAATATCCAAGCCATCTGCTTGTCCCGAGCCCCAAACACCCGAGGATCCATGTACACAAATCTACCCACAAAATTTCGAGTCGCTTCCAAAGCCGGTCTATTCCATAACTCAAGCGGAAGTCCTGGGAGTTTAACCCAGATGAACTTGTTTTATGCAATATCTCTGGTTGGATTATATCCAACATATCACTTATTTGGCTGCAAAAAAACCCTTCCACACACCCATGGGGCCCCCACGATCTTCTCCATGTCCTCCTAGTGTAGAAAATGAAAATTGAACCATTGGTTTAATCGTCGACTAAACTTTGGACTATAACCTAGAATGGGCTTCCATTGTGCTAAAACTCATGCCTCCATGTCTAATTCCTGAGCCCCCAAAAAAAAACATCGCTTGACAAGAGCCTAATTTTGCAGGCTCTGAACATGATCCCAAAGAACATCATAGCCAAAAATAAGAAACTTTGGTTCTGCATTTTTTTTTATGTTTTTATGCCTATGCCCACGACGAGGTCATGTCTAATGGAAATGTGGATTCCCATCCGATGCCAACACGTCTGAGCCATGCACCAAATTCAAAAGTGGATGCGCGTCTGGAGGCCAAGTGTCATGCGCATGCAAATTCTTTGTGGCATCAAAATGGAGACAGGAGCCCCCATACCAAGTGTGCTTGACATCCAATGTGGTGCATAGAAACACCTCCTGAGATGACACATCAACATCCAGGGAAGCCAAGAAACCTTCCATCATAACGGTCAATCTAGGCCTATATTTCCACCTCATCCAATACAAATCATCACCACCCTCCACTGCCCAAGGAGTTCCCCAAGATTGAGGAACCTTAAATGTCCAAATATTAAAAAAAAAACACCCAAAATCGGACAAGGTCAATTAAGGAAATATCCTAC
>JAXQQM020081778.1:0-188515 GCA_034641835.2 Pinus albicaulis
TTGGATGAACCTTCCTTAACTTTTGTTGAACAGGTTTAATATCAGGAAGCATTGGAATTGTGTGTTGAATAACCGAAGTATCATACGTTTTTAAATCATCATAATTCCAAGAAAAAACATTTTTATATTTGTTCAGAAGTTTAATGAAAGAATTTCTTTCCTCTGGAGTTAAATTGAGTCCTAAATTAACGTTTTGAGGATTAGAGTTAGAGCCAATATTTACTAATTCAAACTTCAAAGTGGAACTTTGAAGTTTAGCATTAGTAACTTTCTTGAATCTGTCTTTAATATCATATAAGTCCTCTAATTTAACAACAGATTTCGGAATGGGATTTTCATTACCTTTTGAGGCAATTTGTAAATCATGATCATCTTCATCAATAATTTGTTCATCATATGATTTCTCTGAAGTCATGAAATTTAAAATATCTTGATCATGATAGAATACTCTCCAATTTGTGACATTATCTGGGATAGATGGACGAAAAATCAATTCTACAGAAAATCTATCAGGACTGCAATCTTCAGCAGGAAGGAGTTTAGATGCAACATTAGCTAACAAGTTAGCTGATGTATTCTGATTCCTAGGAATAAGAGAAATATTGAATGCTAAAAAATGAGTGGTAAGATCTTGTACTAGGGTTTGATAGTGTTTAAGATGTCCTAAAAGGCAATGAATAGTATTCCTAACTTGTTTTATGACAATTTCGGAATCACCAAAGACTTTCAAGTATTTAACATCTAACCCTATAGCTTTATAAATTCCTTGAACCAAGGCTTCATATTCTGCGGTATTGTTAGTACACTCAAATTCTAATCTACATGATAGCATGGTTTTCTCCCCATTTGGATCAATTAGGATGCATCCAGCTCCAGCTCCATCACTAGATTTCGATCCATCAAAATATAATGACCAAAATAAAGACTTATCTATTGGCTTATCTACAATTACATCAGAAATATTTACAATTCTAGAAGAATCAGATTGTGAAAAATTTTCTATTTGAGAAACAAAAGTATTTACAGAAAAAGGTGATTGAGGTGCTTTGAAGTTTCCAAAATATCAGGAAGCATTGGAATTGTGTGTTGAATAACCAAAGTATCATACGTTTTTAAATCATCATAATTCCAAGCAAAAACGTTTTTATATTTGTTCAAGAGTTTAATGAAAGCATTCCTTTCCTCTGGTGTTAAATTGAGTCCTAAATTAACGTTTTGAAGTTTAAAATCAGAACCAAGATTTACTAATTCAAAATTCAAAGTGGAACTTTGAAGTTTAGTATTAGTGACTTTCTTGAATCTGTCTTTAATGTCATATAAATCCTCTAATTTAACAACAGATTTTGGAATGGGATTTTCATTACCTTTTGAAGAAATTTGTAAATCATGATCATTCTCATCAATAATTTTCTCATCATATGATTTCTCTGAAGTCATGAAATTTAAAATATCTTGATCATGATAGAAAACTCTCCAATTTGTGACATTATCGGGGACAGATGGGCGAAAAATCAATTCTACGGAAAACCTATCAGGACTGCAATCTTCAGCGGGAAGGAGTTTAGATGCAACATTAGCTAACAAGTCAGCTAATGTATTTTGATTCCTAGGAATAGGAGAAATATTGAATGCTAAAAAATGAGTGGTAAGATCTTGTACTAGGGTTTGATAGTGTTTAAGATGTCCTGAAAGGCAGTGAATAGTATTCCTAACTTGTTTTATAACAATTTCGGAATCACCAAAGACTTTCAAGTATTTAACATCTAACCCTATAGCTTTATAAAGTCCTTGAACCAAGGCTTCATATTCTGCGGTATTGTTCGTGCACTCAAATTCTAACCTACATGACAGCATGGTTTTCTCTCCATATGGATCAATTAAGATGCATCCTGCTCCAGCTCCATCACTAGACTTTGATCCATCAAAATATAACGACCAAAATAAAGATTTATCTATTGACTTATCTACAATTACATTAGAAATATTTACAATTCTGGAAGAATCAGATTGTGAAAAATTTTCTATTTGAGAAACAAAAGTATTTACAGAAAAAGGTGATTGAGGTGCTTTGAAGTTTCCAAGAAATGATTCAGCAAAATAACCTCCAAGAATATTGTTGTTGAATGCCACAGGCTCATTAGGTTGTTCAAATTCAGTGACAGTGTGCGCCATATGTTTTTCTCGTTCAACTTTGATTTGATTTGGTTTCCCTTTGTAGGGAAGCCACATATGTGAATAATCGGTTGAGATATAACCATTAAGTTTCACAGACCAGTCCCTGCTTAAGATTAATCCATAAAATTCAGGAATATCTGCAATCAAAATATCAATTCTTTGGACAATCCTAGGATCGGAAGCTAATCTGATAGTAACTGAATTGATTTCTCCTACAACTTGAACTTTAGAGCGATCCAATTGAACAATATGAACTGCCGATTTCTGTGGTTCGATATTTAATTTGGCACAAACAGAAGTAGGCATTATATTAGAGGAAGCTCCAGAATCAATTAAACAATTATGCAGATTTTTATTGTACATTTCATAAGTCAAAAGAAAAGGAGGAGTCTGAGAATTTGATTTTTCTCCAATGAGCACTGTATCAGTAGCATCTACCTTGTCTGGTGGCTTACCAGTTCCTTTGGCTGCTTTTGCAACTACACCACTTGGTAAAGGAGCAATTGGTGTAGCGTTTAATTATTTCAATAGCAACTTCTGCTGGTGTTTTAGTTTGCTGAGTTCATGTAAGGAAATGTTGGCTTTAATATTTTTCATGTATTCAACAATGTTATACTCCATAGGATCTGACACCACTAAAGTCTTTGTTGTCGATGTGGGAGGATAAGAAGAAGATGGTTGATTTTGAGTAGGTAATGGAGAAGTTTTCTTTGCAGGGGATTTGTCTTTGGTACTTGGAGTTGTAATTTTATTTTTAGGAGCTGTTTGTACAGGCTCTGATGTAGATTTACTCCTAGTACTTACAGGCATAGCTTCTTGTTCTACCTCACTATCAGAATTAGGGAGAATAAAATCCCACATTCCATGCAATTCAGCTATTTCTTCATTCTCATCTTCCTCATCTGATACTAAAGATGTATCTTCTTCTTCCTCCTCTTCTTCTGATTCTGCATTAGAGATTGCATTAGGAGGTTTAGATTCAACTTGGTTTCTTCTGAAATTTCGGAATGGTTTTTTGGTAGAAGTTTCAACTACTTGTTTTTTAATTTCAACCATTTCATTTGACATGGTTTTAAGAACTTTCTGTAAACCCTCCATGTCATATGGATCTTTGGCCTTTTTCTTTGAATCATCTTTGAAGCTGACTTTCTTTGATTTCCTTTCCTCAATAGCATTTTTATTTTCTAGAGAAATAATTCATTTTTCTACTGCAATAGCCTCTTTCATATTCTCGGCTAATGTAGGTTTTGTAGCTCTATCTACAAAAATTGCTATGTTTGAGGGTAAGGCAGTTATGTACCATTCACTTCTGACTTGTTCACTAGGCCTTGAATCTGTGTGAATTTTGTTCAAGAGTTTGTTGAATCTAGCGTTGAAATCTTTAATGGGTTCCTTGGGTTCTGCTTTCAAATTTGAGAGATCGTTGATTAAAGTAGCTATTGATCTGTCATCTCCAAATTTGGTTAAAAAATGATCTGCAAAAATGGCCCAACTTGTTATGGATCCCGCAGGTAATGAAAATTACCATGATCCTACTGCTCCTTGAAGAGTATAAGGGAATAGTCTAACTACAACATCTTCATGTGTGACTCCATTCAAATTAATAGCCAGCATAAAGTTATTGATATGTTCTTCAGCTTGAATGTTAAGATCTGGGCTAAACTTTGGAAGCCATTTTCTAGGATTGTCTGGTAAATCATGTAAAGGTGCAGCCATGTTGACTGCCCCTGGAGTAGCCCATGGTCTAGCCATTATTGGAACAACTATTGGAGGAGTAGTAGAAGCTGGTGGTGTTTGAATAGAAGTTGTTGGAATAGATGATGTTGAGATTGATGATGATTGAGGAGATGATGTGGAAACAACTGTACTTTGTTGAGTTGGGATTTCGGAAACAGGTAATTGAATATTAGATGAAGAACCTATATCACTTACTGATTCCGATTGAGTTTTTCTTGTCTTGACTCTACTAGGTAAAGGGAATTCTTTCGAAGAAATACCAAGTTTTTCACTTTGAAGCCTAGTAAGAGGTTTTGAAGAAACAAATTTTGAAGTTACACTACCTTCAGATATTTCAGACTCATCTAGAGATAATGAGAATCCTTTCAATTTATGGATTAAATCTTGAACTTTAGGAGACTCAGGATTTTGATTGTCTGAATGTTTTGAGATTTTGGTAGTGGGTGTATGAATATTCTTCTCAATTCCTTCTATAGGATTTTGTATTTCGGAAGAAATTGAGGAAGTTAATGAGGGTGTTTTGCTCTCAGAATGGCTTGTGGGTAAATATTTACTTGCCATTCATAGCTTAGGCCCTCCTTCTAGCGCCAAAAATGTTGAAGCCTAGAAAATATCTGCTTCAAACATTGGGGAAAACCACCCGGTCGGGACCTTAGGACAGCTCCTTTTCTGTTTGGTATGGTGGCTCCGACTGGATTTAAAGGACCAGTTTCCTTATAACTAATGGGTTGGTGATGGGTTGATTTGGATGAGTGAAAGTGGGACTAAATTGACTGAAATAAAACTATCTAATTTAAACTAAATACTGGTAAAGAAATTCTAACACTAACCCGGGCAAACATATGTGAATACAACTTAAGATTATTCCAATTTAACAATAACCATAAAAATGTATTATCATTTAAATCGAAATGTGCAGCAACAAATAAAGATAACTTTGTTTAAGAAATTAAACAGAGTTGTATTAACATATTGCATTCATCATAATATATCATCTACATATACTTATGAAAGATAACATTTCCATTATACTCAAAAATGATATATATAAAGAAACGTTTATGAGAACAAATATATGTAAATGATAGCAAATTTTAAAGCGAATATCATAAAACAAAAGAAATCAATAGTGAACAGATAGAAATACCTTATTCATCTTGAAAGCTTTCAAATGAAATCTGATACTCTAATCCAGTAATTCTGATGCAAAATCAAATTCCAAGGTACATAAATGCAACACTTCAAAGATAATTCCGCATAAAATCACCAGATGTGATCCTTTTAAAAAATATATAAGTCAGTGGAGTACAAAAATGTAATCTCCAAGTCAAAAATATTAAGATCCAGGACCCTTCTCTAAATGCATGAGAAGGGTTTAAATACTACTTAGCTAAATCTAAAAATAGTCTATTACAAAAATTAACGATTCGGTTTAATGACCGTCCTTTTTCTAGGCTAAAATACAGTAAAATTAAAACTAAATCTAAAAAATAAAGACTATTAACTAACTATTTATGAACTTGATCTTTAAACTTGCAGGCATCTAGCATAGTTTTGAGAAGATGTGGTTGACCGACTTCAGAATTCAACTGTCCTGAAAAGACAGAGTCGACAAGTGTAGGTGCAATCTTCTCTGTAGAATTGATGATACAATTAAGCGCACTGTGCTGACTGTGTGGCTTCACTAAGTATGTCCAGTAAGAGTCCCAATTTAATCTTGTCAGCCCCTGGATTGATTTTTCTCTTTCTTATGCTTTTTGCCTCCATTCCGTTTGCAGTTGATGTGCCTGTGGGAGATATCCTGGAACAGTTTCTGAAATCAAATTAGCTTTGTGTAAATTATCATTTACACAATCAGTAAGAGTGTTTGCCGCTGTAGCCGCCTCTTCTGCTGCCTTCTCTACCCTTCTGATTTGTGCATTCCCTTTACTGGAGCTTTTTGTTCTGCTATTAATTTTTCAATTTCATCTTCGATTTCGCTTCGCCATTTTCTCATATCATACTTGAGCAAGGTAGTTTCTTCTTTATAGATTCGACCTTTCCACGGTAGTTTTTTCTGAATCGAACTTACGCTCCACATCTTTTTCTTTGTTGACATTTAAGTGCCTTGAATTTGGTCAATGTTTCCTCATTTTTCTTTACAGTTATTTCGAGTCTCTTCAACTCCCGACTTTTCTCAATAAGAGCTTTATGTTTCCCTGAGAGCTCCTAATCTCCAACAGCTTTTTCAGTCACTTCTAAAAGCTCTATAGGGGATAATTTGGCAAACTCACATACCCTATCTTGTGGTAGAAATTGTGTCAGATTGCTCACTTGGATATTGAACTTTGTGAACAGCGTCTAAAAAATTCTTTTTTTGGTACTGTCCGTCCGTGTTTGTTTTTCTTCAACGGTTCATCTCTTTTGGTCCACTCCTGTGTGCATTCTGACAGATTCACATGTTCTCTGGAAAAATCTTCCATGAATTGCTTATTATAAGTTGCCTGAAGTTCCGGCAACTTATACATCAGCCTCACATCTTCCGTGGTGAATGACCCGATTAGCTCTTGAGACGGAGTTCTAAATTGCCTGTCAGAAATATCTGTGCTGTCTAGCACCCATTTCACCATGTCTGTATATGGGAGAATCCTCGGCCTTGCCGCTATCCTATGTAGAAATGAGCAAGCCAGTTCTTTAAGAGTTGCCTCAGACGTATTACTGGAACCTGCTGTAGCCGCAACTTTCAATACCACAGGATTTTCTTCTTCCAGCAAATTATACATTCCTTCCCATGTGGTTATACCGGCATCCTTATTGCAAGCGGTGTCTGCATATAGTGAAGCCATTTCTCTGTTTTCAGAATTCGAGCTCTTCTCCTTCTTACCCATAATGTTCTGTGAAAGCTTTGTATAGACGTTTGCTCCTTCGTGCCTGCGTTTTACGAGTTAAATGAGAGTAATGGCATAAGAAAGGTGATGAGATAGTTTTAAATGCAAAGGCGGATGAAATATATTATTATAGCGTGAAACGACTTTCAATCAAAACAAAATCTCATTTACCATTAATTGACAATCCATTCATTTAATCCAATCATTAAAGCGCATAACAGATATTGATATATGGGAAGATTTTCTTTGAACAACACGCTTTTATGAATCTGCGACATTGCGATCTGTGCAATATCGCAATATCGCAATATCGCAAAACGTAACCATCGCAATTTTGCAAATAGCGCAAAAGCGCAAATTGCAAAATAGCGCAAAAGCGCACATCGCAAATATCGCAAAAGCGCAAAATTGTAAATAGCGCAAAAAATATTCGTTTAACATTTCTTTTTTCTGCACTATGCGATCTGCGACCAATATGTTATTGTATAGGCTTTTTGGGATCACGTTATCGCAAAATCGCAAAATCGCAATTTCAGTTTTACAAAATATATCTACCATTTTGCGATGGATGCGCTATTTTGTTTAAAGAACAATTTTATTGTAATCTATCATAAACTTAAGTGTTTCTTAAGGTTCTTTCTAAGGGATTTCCCTAAGTTTACGATAGAAAGTTTTATTTGAAAAGGAAAACAAATCCTAATTGATTTTTTTTTTGGATTTTTAACTAAGGGTCCCCATTTATTTAGTATTATTACTAATATTAAACAAAAAGGGGGTTGTTGCGAATACAACACCTTCTCGTCTAATTCAGAGCGTGTGAGTGATTGCGAGGTCAGGAACATCCACTTGTTGTTCTTTGAGGAAATTTTGCCATGCAAGATAGTCTGCAGCAACTGGGGAGATCAGAGGAGTATCTTCCCTTAACCTGTGTAGGAATTCTAGGGCATTCAGGATCAAAGTTCCTATTTTTATTGTGACCTGGTTGGATAAGGAATCCAGTTTGGTGTAAATCCAAACTAGTGTCACGACGAACTTAACCAAGTTCTCCTGCAATGCTGGAAGATCAGGGGTAGCGACGGCTTGTCTAATAGGTTGCAAGAATGCCTGAATTTCCTGGTTTACCTGTTCCCATGTCTTGTCTTCACCAAATGTACCAAGAGAGGGGATATGGTGCAGCTCAGCCATCGAGTCAATCCTGCTGGTCAAATGCTCATAGGCGGTCATCACCTTCTCTAGGTCTTTAAATAACTTCTCCTTGGATTGCACCTTTATGTGAATTTGGACCTTGTCGTTCTGAGTGTGAATCCAATATTTCTTGGGCAAGGTTTCTGGAGCCTGCAGATATCTTCTTGTCCATTCAATCATTCTATCAAAGGCGGTGGAGGCCTCTTTCAGTTGCTCATTTCTCTTTTTCGTTTCTGCTTGAGCTCTCAGTAGAGGTGTGACTGTTTACTTTATGGTGAACATCTCCTCGTAAACCTATCTTATGGTGGCTTCCAATGTTACCAACTCTCTCTAGATGGTAAGTGGTACTTCATTAATAAGAGTGATTTTATCTTTGAGCTATTGGATTTCTTCCCTTAGTGCTTTCTTTTCCGACTCCGACCTGGCTTCTCTTTGTTTAGAATCTTGCAATCTATTTTGCAGGGAGAGGATTTCCCTGCTCATCCAGCTCACGTTTTCTTCTGTGGCGGCGAAAAAAGTAGTGTCAACTGATGCTATCATCACTGGATTGGTCCTAGTGTCCAGGACTATATCCTTTTCTGTCGTGGCCGTGAATGGTGCGGCAGGGTTCCGTGCCAGGCATCTCCTCTTTTCCTGCCTGATTTTGAAAGTGAACTGATCATAAGTGAGTCTCGTCATATTGAACACTTCCTCCTCCTATCCTTCAGAGGTGCCTGGTTCTAAGAGTGAAAAATGTGTGTTAATTGCAGCTACTTTGATGGGCGGTAGCTCTGTCTATACCCCTGTTACTGGATGAGGTGTCTCGGCGTCTTTTGATCTTTGATCCTCTTCCTCTTTTCTCTTTTGTTCTTCCTCTTCTTTCAATAGCCGCTCCACCTCTGCCTTATCCTGTTTCACCTTTTTCCTGCGCTCTACTTCTACTTTCGTTTCCTCTTATTCCTTCCTTCTTCGTTCAAATTCTACTCTTGTTTCCTCTTCTTCCTTCCTCTTCTGTTCAGCTTCTGCTTTTGTTTCCTTCTCTTCCTTGCTTCTTCATTCAGCCTCCACCTGATCTAATTCCTTCTTGAGCTGTCGTTCAGCTTCTAATTTTGCTTCCTACTCTTCCTTTCTTCTCCGAGCATCCTCCGCCTATTTATTTCTCTATTCTTCCTTCAGGTGTTTCTTATGCTTGTCTTCATCCTCTTTCGCCTTATTTTCAACTTCTCACTGAGCTTATGCTTCTCTTTTTTCTGTTGGGGGAAAGAGATATGGCCTGTGTTTGTTCAAGGATTCTTGGCCTAGGAAGACGAGGCGCCCCACAACTCACGGATTCTCTCCTCCAGAGTATGATCATCCTAGTCCTCCCAATCAGTTAATGATTCTAGGGTGAGTTATTTATCCTTATTGTACCAGTTTCGTACCCCATCTTCAACTGGTCATTCGGTATGTTGGTAGCTCCATTTGAACTTGGCCCATTTGCAATGGATAGGGACTATCCTTTTAGGATCGTATGTCCGGTGATCTAAAGGTGATGGAAAAAATCCTCTGATTTGCTCAGCTTCTGCCTCCACCTCTCTAAAATCCTTGACTGAATAAGCACCAATGGTGAGCAGAAGTGTGGGCCACGACTTCTTCTTACCTTTACTAAGGACCTTCGTGAAGCTGGAAGTCATCTGATAACATACTTATTGAAGTAGCATCCTATCAGTGACAAATCGGGGCAAAGCATGGGGAGTCTTGAATGATCTGAAAACTCGGATGAAGGTGCCTTCTCCAAATGGAAACAAATGTGCTACCTTGACTATTGTTTCCATGGCTCGCCAGGACATGCATGGGGTATCCTGCCCGAATAATTTCTCATAGAGTGTAGGGACGAAACTATTTTCAATTGGCTCTATATTCTGCTTGTATTTGGAGTCCCAGGATACCTGCAACTCCTTGCGAATTGGGCATGCTCGCTCTTGATCCCAGTTGTGCGCCCATCCCTCAAAGTGGCACCTGGCACAAACTGCATCCAATAGATAGGAGGCCATGTAAAATTTGGATGAGTATCCCTCCTCAGGCGCCAGTGCTGCAGATATGTTGGTTTTAAGGGACGCTATTAACAAGTTGGTCCAATTGAAATGGCTGCCATATACGGTAACAAAATGCATCAGGGATACCCAAGAACCGCTGAAAGTGGTGGCATCAGGACGACCATACGTCCTACAAAGCATGGTTGCTACAAGCTTATAGGCCTTTCTAAGGCTTGCTACTTGATACTTTTGGTCCTTGATTTTGAACTTCTCAGGTTCTTCCCACCATCCTCTTAGGGTGTCTACTATGTGAACTGCATTGGTGGTGGCCCATTCCTTTGTGAATGTTTGTTCCCGCTCTGGAAGTGCGTAGTAGTACTCTGCATCTTGCCCTTTTATATTTGCAAAATCTTTCCCCTCGTGGTCTCGAATCACCCACCTCTTGGGGTCTATATTTTGAATGATCCAGTCAATGATTTCGGCACATGGGAAGATAGCTGGGTGAGCCCCTGCGTAGTGAATATTTGACCTTTTAACCTGCACATATACTTCTCAATCTAGGAGGTCCTCTGGGAACTCAGGTTGTGAGAACTCTTGGTATACTTGATACCAACTCATGCTTTCTCCTCTGCTGAATACACATGCAGTGTCTTCATAGATAGGGGGAGGAGACATAAGTACTTCTCTCTCTGTGATTTCTATCTCTGGGATCTTGTTTTTCCTGCGAACCGCCGGCGGCCCCATGTCACTTGAGGCTGAGGATACAGAGATGCACTCTAACTCTGCCTCTAGGTTCCCTGGCATATTCATAAAATAGTCCCAGGATAAGACAAATGCCATATTAATGAATGTTCAAAACTTCTTTTAATTATGCCCAAATAAGGTCAAGGAAGGGGGGAAACTGCGACTCAGTGACCCATTTCCTGGGTCGCCGGGTCGCGTTGGCTTAAAATTCTAGAAGAAGGCAACCTTGTGACCTGGCGACTTGCAACTAGGTCGCGGATCACTGATTCCCGCTAGTCTAAACAAATCATGAAGGTGAGACCTTGCGAGCTAGCGACTTGAGGCCAGGTTGTTGGGTCATTGAGTCGCAAGGTCGCGAAGGTTCATCTTTAGCGCAATATGTGACTTAGAGACTGGGGTCACAAGGTCGCGGGGGTCGCAAGGTCGCGGGGTCGGAAGTCGCGCTAGGGCTAGGCGAATGATTTCGACGGCGGCTCGGCCTTTTGCTTAATTTTTAACTTAAAAGAAGGGATTGAGTGATAAAATATCATAAATGAGGATGAGGAGGTCTCTAGAGGGAAAGATAGACAGAGGGGAGGCTGGTTGGCTTCATCTACAAGTCTATGTGAGCATGGCAGGGTTTCGAGAGTTAGGGAAGGCTCAGATTAACAGAAGATCTGGAAAGAGGAATAGCAGGTGGCTTTAAAGGGCTAAGATAAATGAAAATGGTGCAAAAAATAGAGAAAAAGGAAACATCAGGAGGATTAGGAAACTTACCCGAGAAAATCACGCTCCAGTTGGCCTGTCAGAAGCGTTTTTTTTCTCTTTGTCGTGTGAGTGAAATGCGACCTAGCGACCCTTCTATTTATAAAGGTGTCAAGCGTGCGGGAAATAAATGAGTTATTTGGGTCGCAAATATCCCGCGTTGATGAGATGTGTGACCTTGCGACCCTGGGACCTTGCTACCTGGGGGTCGCGGGGTCGCAAGGTCGCTAGGTCACAATTGTTTAAATTTGAGTGCGATATGCAACTTAGCGACTTGCTGACCTCATAGGTCGCAAGGTCGCTAGATTGCTAATTTAAATATAATGACCTATTTGGAGACTTAGAGACTTAAGGATTTTGAAAATACTTGCACTTAAGTTTTTGACTTTGCTTGTCGATGCTCGGGGCTCAAAAAAAATTTAAAGTGTGAAATTTTTGGAGGGTGTTGTAGCGGCTACAACAAATGGCGATTCACTGGTAGGGTCCAGAATCTCTGTCAGTGTTTCATCTTGAGGGGGGTGGGTGGGCATAGCGCACTTGTTCCTTTCACCCCGTGGGTCCCACTTCTTCCGTCTTCGAGCCTTGCGCATTTTCTCTCCCTATCTTCCTGCCCTTGGGTGTTTTTTTACCGTGTTTTCATTCTTGGAGACCGGACAGAAAATTTTGGAGTAACCTCAAGGATTTTTGGATCCAGTATAGTTTATTTGGTTCTCATTGTGTTGCTCCACTTCCAGCGAACCAGATGGTCCCGACGGAGTCACTGCCTAGGAATCACGAACATTGCTCCACTGCCAACGAGCCTGGTCAGTACCCTGGCGGAGTCATTGTATCACCTCTCTATGCATGAAACCTTTCTCAATCCTTTACTCTTTATTCATGTGCTAAATGGGCGTATTAAAATGTGCTCGAGGCACTTATTTTCTATGCTCAGGACACTTATTTTGTTTGGCAATTATTGCCTGGGAAAATTAGGGATCCCGACTTATTTTACTTGCAAGAGAGGTTGATCCTAGTCTACATGAGGACTTAGGGTTTTCCTAGATTTCTGATAGTCACCTGTGGCTACCTCTTCCCCTTTCCATCTAGTAACCATTTTAACCAAAAATTTCTTTTTGCACAGCAATCCCTTGGGCCAGCATACTAGGTAAGTTGCCGCATCTTGGTCTGAGGGCCTAAGTCATGTTCTCACCATTGAGTGCCTATCACAGATACGCTAGCCTCTTTTACACTCTGGGAGGAGATAATACACCATCACAGATCCTGACTCAGTGTGCCACTTGGGTAACTTCCATATCCCTTTTCAAAATTTTGATGCCAGAGAAAAGAAATGGTTAATGGGAGCCTGTGTGGAACAAGCGATTTATTGAAAACACGAAAGGTAAATAATGACAAAAGTAAGAGAAACTATGGTACAGGGTGCGATGACGTCCCCTAGGGGCTTGTTAGGTTAAATAGTGCTTGAGGTCGTGTCCATTCACAAGGAGGACCTCAATCCTCCCTTGAAGATTTTGTAACCTGTAAGTGTGGGAACTGACCTTCTCTTTGATCTGAAAAGGGCCTATCTATAATGCCTGGAACTTGGAGTGTTTCCCTTTATCTTCATGAGTTTTATCCCATTTGAGGACAAGGTCACCTACCTCAAAAACCTTGTTCCCAGCCGACTTCTTGTTAAACAATCATTTTATCCGCCCTTGGTGGATGGCAAATTTTTCCCGAGTTTTTTAACTTTCCTCCTTAAGTTTCAGTAGTGTGTCTATTCAGGCTTGTAAAGCAAGCCAAGGAGTGCCATGAGTCTCCTAAGGTAATCAGAGTGTCGGGAGAGACAAGTTGGGAGGAAGGATAGCTTCTTTTCCATATACGAGGAAAAAGGGGGAGGTGCCTAGGAAAGGTTTGGGTGTGACTCGATCTACCCAGAGGGCATTATAGAGTGCCCTATGCCAATTTTTTTGTTGGGACAGTAGAGTTTTTTTTATGATGCATATTAGGTTCTTATTGGTTGACTCGGCTAACCCATTTCCTTAAGGGTAATATTTGGCAGAATGTTTAAGTATGATACCATTTTCTAAAGCAAAATCATATAATTTCAATGATGAGAAATATGTTGCATTATCAAAAACAAGGGAAGTTGGAACGCCAAACCTAATCATGATGCATTGGGTGATGAAGGCTATTACCTCTTGATCATTGACTTGACGTAACGGTACCACATCAACCCATCTTGTGAAATAGTCTGTGGTGGTAAGGATGTACCTATGTTGCTTGGAAGAGTGTGGCAGGATCTCCCCAATCATGTACAGCCCCCATTGTTGAAACAGCTCTTCCACTGAGACAGACTGTAATGGGGCTGAAGGCTGAATATCTCTATTTGCGAACTTTTGGCATTGATGGCATTTCCAAACATATGTGTGTGCATCTTTAAACAAAGTAGGCCAATAGAAACTGGCACGCATAATCCTGTGAGCAGTGGTGTCTCCTGCATAGTGCCCCCGGGCGGGGCCATCATGAAGTTATGCCAATATTTTTTGTGCCTCATCCCATTCCAAGCAGCGTAGCAAGACACCGCTGTGATGTTTGCAGAACAACTTACCCTGAACTAGCTGGTAGGATACAGCTTTCAGTCTCAACGCACGCTTCTACTTGGTAGTTAAAGTGGGGCCCATAGTGTCGTGTTTCAGATATTGCATGAGATATTCATACCAAGAGGATGTATCCTATGGGGTTGTGCTATCAGTTTGATACATATCGATCTCGTGTTCCCAATTTTCTTCCTCATTGCCCCATGAGTCTACTGCCTCTTTGGCCATGCGACACAATCCTTGACCCTTCACAATGTGTGCTGGCTTGAATTCCAGGTCATATTCCTAAAGGCATGTCATCTAGTTACCTCGTCGCTCACCCAACTCCTGTTGTACGAATAGTGAGCGAACAGTTGGGTGAGGCACGAAGACTATGACATGATTTTTCAAAATATACAGCCTGAAATGTTTGACTGCCTTGTATACTGCATACGCTTGTTTTTCAATATCTGGGTAATTCAGCTCGGTGCCTTGCAATCCAGTGCTCATAAATGATATAGGCCACTCATTGTGGCACTCATATTTCTGAGTGATGACGGCAGCCAAAGATGAATCTGAGGAAAAGGTGTACAAGATAAAGCCTTTGTTAAAATCTGGGCTGTAAATAGCGGGTGCTTCCGCGATGGCTCGTTTAATGTTGTCGAACGCCTCTTTCTCGGGGGGATTCCTTTTAAAATTAGCATTCTTCTTAATCATGCCTTGTAATGGTTTCACAATCTAGGGGAACTCTTATATAAACTTTCGAACAAAATTTATTTTGCCAAGGAAAGACTGCATGGCTTTCTTCCCACTTGGGGGCGGTATTTGAGCGATGACTTTCACACGTTCCGGATCCACCACTATGCCGTCTTGAGTTATTATGTGTCCCAAAAAGTTTCCTTCAGCGATGGTGGGTTCAACGAGATCCCGTATTTCCGACACCTTTCAAAAAATTTCTTGAGGTGGTGTATGTGGTCAGATCTGTGCTTTGAAAACACGATGACGTCGTCAAGATATACTACCACGCTTTTTCCAATAAGTCCTCTGAAGGTGATTTCCATAGCTCTTTAGAAGGTGGCATCAGCGTTAATCAGCCCAAAGGGCATGCGTCTGAAAGAAAAAGTTCCCCACTTAGTTCTGAATTTGGTTTTGAGCCGATCAGGCTTAGCTGCTAGTACTTGATTATACCCTGAAAACCCATCCAACAGAGAGAACATTTCTGACCCTGATACATCTTGAAGGATTTGCTCCATAGGAGGGACCAGATAGTTGTCTTTGTCGGAAGCTCTATTCAAATTTCTGAAGTCTACGCACAAACGGATTTCGCTAGATTTCTTGTGAACAGGGACCAAGTTGGACACCCAGGTCGAATGTCTAACTTTGAAAATTATGTGCACATCCAAGAGCTTCTTTAGTTCCTTTTGGATCATCGGTTCTAGAGCTGGGTGTACTTTTCTCAGGTTTTGTTGGAATGGCTTCACTCCTTCCTTAATGGGTATGACGTGTTGGATGATCCGCATATCATAAGTCCAAAGATCGTCACACGCCTAGGAAAACACATCTCGGTATTTCTTAAATAATCTAGTGAATTCTTGTTTCTCCTAAGGGGCACTCATTACCTAAATTTACAAGCTTGGGATCCTTGTCTGTCCCGAGGTTAACTTGCCGGTGTACTAACATGGAACTTTTCACCTTCGTATTTGGGGGCCCTCGAAAACGGTTCTGTAAGTCGAACAACTTTTCAAGTGACACGACCCCTTTGGGTATGGGATTTTCTTTTCGATTTTGTATTCCTCCTGCAAATCCCAATCATGATCCTCTTCTTCCATAACTGCATATCTGAATGTATATGTATTGAGCATAAAATCCAGTACCTGTTGGTCATAATTGAAAACGCGTAAATTAGTGACATTGTCCGATATGGATGGCTTGTATATAACTTCAATAGAAATCCAATCTCTAAGTGGGGTGAACCTAGCGGCAGCGTTAGAAAGTGTATCGGTTGCTACGTTATGAATTCTAAGTACAGATTTAATACCAAAAGAATCAAAAGCTGAAATTAAACGTCATACCTCTTGCTGGTAACCTTTCAGATGGGGAGATAAGCAATGGATGGTGTTGCGTACCTGACAAGTGATAATCTCAGAATCGCTAATTACCTTCAAACACCAGACTTTTAGATCTATGGCCTTTTGGAGTCCTAGCAACAGTGCCTCATACTCGGCTGTATTGTTGGTGCACTAGAACTCTAACCGACAGGAAATTAGAAACTTGTTCTTTTGAGGGTCTAGCAAGATGCAGACTGCACCAGCCCCGTCTTGGGTTTTGGAGCTGTCATAGTATAAGGTCCATGTTTCATCTTTTGGTTGGACAAAGTTATCCGAGCCTGTGGAGGATGTACTAGGGGCATCAGCTTCTAATGAATATTTTTTGGATGGGGAGGATTTTTCAGCAACCAGAAGCAGCTCAGACTACACATCTTGAGGGATCGGGGATTGGTGAGTCCAATAACACCCAAAGATAGATTCCAAGAAACACATATCGAGTTCTTCTTACGCAAAATTGACTAGTTCGTTAGTTGCATCCGGGTTAGTCACAGTATGTTTCATGTATGGTTCACTCTCAACCTGGATTTGGTTGTTCCTGCCTTTGTACGTGAGCCAAAGGTGAGACCAATCAGTGGTGAAGTACCCCTGGAGCTTACTGGACCAATCTCTGCTCAACAGAAGGCCATAGGCCTCGGGGATATCCATGATTATTATATCGATTCTCTAATGAACTCTGGAATCGGAAGATAAGCGGATAATGGTGTTGTTCAGTTCGCCCATTTTAGGGACTTGAGATCTGTCGAGCTGGATGACTCTGGCGTTGGTTTTCTCAGGGCAGATGTTTAAATTTTTGCACATGGATAAGGGCATAACATTTTTTGATGCACCGGAATCGACGAGGCAATTGTGGAAATTGAAGTTAAAGATCTCGAAGGAGAGGAGGAAAGGTGGCGTGGTCCCCCTGGAGTTGGCATTCATAGCATTCACGATGGATTGGGGACTATCATCATTTTGGGTAGACGTGATGCTTATGGGTTTGGTCACGGGTAGATTGGAAAAGGTTTTGAGGATAAGGTCTCGTTGGTTGGCAATGCGAGCGAGCTCATAGAGAGATATATTGGCTCGGGTCTTCTTCATATCCTCAATAATGTTATACTTGGAACCTGTGTGTGGGGCAAGCTCAGTGGTGTTTTTAGAGGAAGCTAATGAAGCTTTAGCCTTGGGGCCTTCTCGGGAACTAGTTGGACTAGATTTTTCAGGAGTCTTGTTTTGGTTATCTGTGGTTTGGGGTAAGATTTTTCTTAAGAAGGCTTTCCTTTTCTCCTCAAAATATTGCTCTGGGATAGGACCTTTGCTCCTTAAACTGTAGTTTCAAGGAGTTTTTGTTTTGGGATCGTTTTCTAGGTTTATCACGGACGTGGGAAGGGAAATTTCCCCGCGGATTACTTCAAAGGCAAGGAAAGAAGAACCTACGTCTTCATCCGGGTGAGAGACTTCCTCGTCTCCTGAATCATTTTCTTCTTCTAAATCCCTAGGGGTCTGATATTCTAATAGTTGATTGACAATGGCGGCCATGCTATTTATCCACTGGGGACATGTTTTATCCGAGTGCAAGGCCTGATGAAAAGAGTAGAAATTATCTCTCCCTATTTCCTCGACATTGAGGCCAGCGCTAGAGTTGGACGGGGGCTGGTTCACGGTGGGATTATTCTTTCTGAAGAAATATTTCTACGTTTTAGTAGCTGGGCCAAAATCATTGTTCTTTCTCTTCAAATCAGAGACCTCATTGGCTAGCAATTTAAGGGATTTTGCGATACTTTCGAAATCAAAGGGGTCCTTATATTTGTCCCCAGATTTATGACTTGAGGATTGGGCTCTCTTCGTGGTTGTTTTTTGATCATCCCGCCCTTCGTGTTCAATGGCCCCTGTGGATAGCATGTCCCTTTCGACAGCAAGGGCGATGGTGTAATTGACTGCCAAGGTAGCTCTAGCCTCACGTTTCACAAATACGGAAATATCCGTAGGAGGGCTCTGGTGTAGTAGTCGATGGTAATAGAATAATCTAAGGCCATGTTTGGAGGGAATTTATTCAGTATGGAGGCAAAAAATTGATTGAAATCCTTGACCTTCTCTTTCTTATGACACTTCAGGGTGTTGAGTTCTATGAGGAGCATCGAGGGGGTTTTATCTTCTGAGAATTTTTGCAAGAAGGTGTGATGGAAGTGTTCCCACGAAAGGATAGAAGCAACGGAGAGCGACTGATACCATTTTGCAGATTTATTTTCTAGAGTATGATGGAAAAGGCGACATGCTACGTCATCATACTGCACTTTCATCATTTTAAATATAGGTAGGAGTTGCTAATGTGGTCTTCGGCCAAAGTACCCTTTTCGGGGTCGAACTTAGGGAGATGTTTTTCAGGGTGTCGGGGCATGTCATGGAGGGGACCTTGGATACCTAAGGGGGACTGAGCCGTCCAAGCCAAAGGTTGTACATGTCTGGCCCGTTGGTGGCGCAGCCTGTATACACATCCCCTTTCACTTTCGGATCTGCTACCCATGCCAGACCCGGAGGCTTCGCCCTCATGGTGGGACTACATGTCTTGGTTTTCTCCACGGTTTGTTGTAATTATAATGTTTCTCCAGTTGTAAAGAAAAGGAAAACCATTCTGGTTTCGGCGGGGGTGGTGGTCAGCATTTCGGCCTCGCCCATGGCCTCTATCCCCCTACCTCTGTTACCTCGGCCTCTCTCGGCTCCTTCCCCGCATGGGTCATCAGCTTGCGTGTTATGATCCAGAGTCTAGTTGGGTTGGGGGTTGGTTTTGGTTTGATTTACAGGGTTCTCGGGGCCGTCTCCTTCCCCCTCCCAAGGGCTACCCGGGGGGGCTTCGAAATTTCGTTCAACTGCGCCCACATAATCTTTGATCATAAGACCTACAAGCTGAGGAAGGGAGTTGAAGAGGGTTCCTTGGCGCGTATGATTAATGGCGGGAGTCCTAGGGTTTTCCAAGAAACTAGTGACTAGGGCTCGTTGCAAACCCCTGACCAGGTCGTGGGCTATAGGGCGCAGGGCCCGTAGTTGGGCCAAAGTAACCTCAAAAAAGGGGGGTTCCTCCTTCTGGTAGTTTTCCAAGGGAGGAGGACCAGTATTTTCATGTATGATCTCCCCTTGGGGATTTTGTAACGAGATTTTACTTGTGTGCTGGGAGGCTGCCATCAAGCCCTCCTTCTAGCGCCAAATCCGTTGACCGGAAAATTTGTCCGGCCAATAGTATGGGATCGCCCCAGTAAAAGGTCCCAGTTAGACTCTGTACCATTTGTGATAAGGATCCCATCTAGGTTGTGGGTCCATCTACCACTGAATACTCCTCCTGGATGTAAATGAGCCCTGCAGAGTTATAGGTGTACAATTATCGAATGATACAAGACTAATATCGACGATTGTCAATGAGCATAAACACTACAAATAGCAAGGTATAAAATAAAACATGAAACTGAAGGAGATGTTGTTAGCAGCAAATCATTAAGGTCGTGTTTGTAAGATTGTTCAAACCATAGAAGAAACAGTTCTACCTGGTAAGAACAACTTATGCGTACTTGGGCGTTTTCGTGAATAAGATAGATGTCAATAATAAAGTTACAAACATCTCCTATGTAAATAGCATACCATCATAAACACATGCAGTACGTTGAAATGCATAAAGAGAGTAATCAGAAAACGCAGGTTAATTAACCATAAGATATTAGACATATACGAAGAAATACTCATAGTATTGACACATTGATTCTCATCAGATCCAATAGTGGATTTAAAGCAAAAGCTTGTATTCATTCATAATAGTTTTTTCAATGCTTTACAACTCTCTTCTCTCCTTTGGAGTACAAAAACCAAAATCCATTTTACAAGTCCCTGAAGGGAGTATATATAAGACAAAAGTGACTCTTATGTGTCTTGACTCTTCGCCTTCCTGACTGTTGGCATGCTTTGCAACCTGGATGGAAGATGCGACTGCGACCTGATGGAAGATGCGACCTGTGACCTGACCATGTAAGATGCGACCAAAGACCCTTCCTGTATGTTGCACCTTACGATTTGATCATGGTGTTAGCCTTCCATAATTTTGACATATTAAAATATGGCTAAAACATATCTTTTTAGCCTTCAAGAAACAAATTTGGAGGAAATCTGTGAGTTCTTGAAGCCTTGCTGTGTCTCTTGTCCAGAGGTCCATCTCACCGATATCTTCATTCAAATAGCCCTGCTGATTCATAAATAAAACTGCCTTCAAACTCATAATCCTCATCATTTCTCCATTTCAAAACGTGTCCTTCATTTCCCCCCTTTTTTCCCTCATTTTCCCCTCATTCATCCTTTATTTCCTTCGAAATTCCCTTAAAAACCTTATAAATCCTCTTTATCTAGTTTTAAACCCTCCTTTTATATCTATCGGAACCCTCAAAAACCTCAAAAAAACCCATTTCGGCCTTTAAAATCATACCATTTCATATAAATAGCCTTAAGCCCCCGCGGGCTTAAATCCTCAACCCCTTTTCTCCATATGACCGAGACCCGCGACCGTTCGCTTAAAGAATTGGCCCCTTTTTTAACCCCACACTATGCCTTTCATGATATTATATGGGTCGTTGATCTTCACCATCCAACGGCCCGCGCCACTTCGCCCTTCCCCTTTTCCATCTACCTTCTCTATTCTTTCTCTGCGATGTTTATTTCATCGATGGAATCCTGACCGTTGATCTCTCTCAGATCCGACAGTCATCGCCCTTTCGCAATATTGCTTTTCTCCTGTCCAAACCCCTTCTGCCTTCCATTCTCTGAAATAATCTGAGCCGTCGATCCTCCTGATCCGATAGTGGTCACTTCATCACATTTTCCCACACCATTTATCCTTCTATGCGAAACAGCGATGCTTCCTCCGCCGTTGATCTCTTTAAATCCAACGACCAGCACTGTTTCATTGTTTCACCATCCCCCGCCCATTTGTTATTTATACAAAGATCTGATATATCTAAGCCGTTGATCTCCTTGATCTAACGATCCTCACTCCATCGGCGATCCCCGTTTCCTCGTTCCCAAACCCTTTTCGACACCGATATGCATCCTCCCCGATACAATCCTCACCGTCCGATTAACCCAGATATACGGCGTAGGTTCACTGCGGGGGCACCCGACCAAAGTGGCCCGTACTCCCCAGTCCCCCCCCACCCTCGATCTCCACCATCGATCTTCTCCTGATCCGACGACCAGCATTTATTCCCCGTTTCCCATTCACTACAGAAGCACCCGGCCCCGAAATCCCTCTGTACCCCCCAGTTCCCCTGTAGTTAATCTCCACCGTTGATCTATTTGGATCTAACGACCACCATTCCACCCCGCTTATCAAACTTTCCTCTAAAATATAGGACTATTGGCATCATCGTTAGGGACCACCGCTCTTACCCCCGCGTATCTATTCAACCATTGCGCTCACCCTCAGCCGTTGATTTGGCTCCCCCATATCGGACGGTCCGCGCTCCTTCACTTCGCCCTCCTTCTTACTGATCATCCTCTACCAAATCATTCCGCCGAAAATATCCCAACCGTTGATCCCACAGATCCGACAGTCCTCGTTCTTCTTCCCAACAAACTCACAAAACCTCCCTGGCGTGAAATTTGAACGCGAAATTGGTGGTTTTAGAGGGACATGTGTCAACACCTGATCCCTATCGCGTTCACCCTGTGCAAAACAAAAAGCCGCTCTAACCTTGCACGAAAACCTCCTCTGATTTTCTGCAAAACCACCATTGCATCTCTTCGCGCCAAATTTAGTTTTGAACCCTCGTTTTCATGGTTTTTCGCCATGAGGCCCTTTTCCGCTGCATCCACCACCTCCTCATAGATCCTCCACTTCTTCCCGAGCCTCTGAAGTAGTTCAAGCACTTGCGCAGGTTTTGTTTAACAAGTTTATCGATTTTTATAGGTTTTATGGTGGTTTCAGCTATTCAAAGCATCCCACAGTCACTAAAGGTGGCATAGAGCTCAGGGTGATGATCCTGTGACCTATTCAATTGAAAAAAGGGACGAAGGGTTAAACTCTGCGTGTTAGTCAATAAATCATGATATTGACTATTAAATCAAACCCTTCATCGCAAAGAAAGTACCCGTCAGCAAACAGTGAAGATTAAATGAAGAAACAGTGAAGAGTATCATAGTTTAAGATAAAGGTTAAAGGTTACAGTCAAATCTCGAGGATCCAAAGACTTAACCTGCAGTTCAAAGAATGAAACTGAATATGATTAAAGGACATATCAACAAGGCAGGAAGCCCCGAGCACATCAGGACAGAGCAGTTAATTCATCAAAATATCTGAAGCCACCTGTAGCTTGCTTTTCACCTACAAAGACACTTTGACAGTTATCACACTGACATAACATCTTTTGACTGTCATAATAGTTATTTTAAGACATGGGAAAGCCTTAAAACCCACTCTTTTCACCTACTTTACCCGTACAACATGCAGTTATTAAATAGAAGCAGTGCTCGTGAGTTTTAAAATACATGCACTTACTCTGTAATTAATAACATTTTTAACCCTAAAAAGAGTTCCACCTCCTCATTCTTCTATAAATACTCTATGAGGAGCTCTTTGTTAGGGGTTGGTTGTTGGAATTCAAACTCTTTGAAGTTGTACATATTCTGGCTGAATATTAAGAAGAAATTGAAGTATTGGAAGACTGATGATGTTTTGACATGTTTTGTTAATGAGAAGGCTCTATCATTGGATCCCTGAGCATGGTTGTTGGTGATGTATTCTAATCTGTTAATGTTTTTTCATGTTTTCCATTTTGTTTCATCATTTCTTGCTTGCAGTAGAGTAAAAAGCTTAGGCTAAGAAATGTCTCCTAGAAGCACCTTAAGCCTGTTTACTCTTCACTGCCTTTATGTTTTCATCTGCTAAAGGTTTCATTGAGTAGTTTGACTGCTTTTCAACCATTAAGATTTTTTATTTCAGAAATAGTTCAAACAGTTGGTCTCAAGAATGATTTATGGTTTTCCCTGCTTACTTGCTGCCACTTGAAAATTGTTTCTGAAGTCTCCCTTTAAAGTACCATTGTTTACAGTCTGCGAAAGAGGTCTGTTTTGATCATACCCTTTGTTCTTGCTAAGACAATTGTTTTGAAGGTATTTATAATTGTAATCAGAGATGTTTAGGCATTCCCTCTTCAATGATACAGTTATTTGTGAAACTTTTATGTTTTCTAAATTCCTTGAAGGCGAAATCTCTGGATGAAATAGAGCATTCCTTGACTCCTAGATTTCATTTGAAAATTTTGTCTTGAAATTGTTATTTTCTGAAGTGTGGTTTCTATAATTTATGGTTAGCCATGTCTATCAAATGCCTCTTCATGTTCAGATGATGTTTTAAGTCTCTTTTTTGAGAAGTACATATGATTAAGGATTCTTAATTGCCCATAGTTCTACTTCTCCTTCTAAATCCTTAATGTCCATCTCATTTCATCCACCAAACCCAAGATCCACTACCCAAGTTAGATTTTCCCTTTGAAATCCCATATCCATTGATTGATCTTGTTATAACTTCTTGTTGACTCCTTTTCCCAATGGCTTTGATATTTCCCTTTCTATCTATGCTTCCTAGATCATTCATGTCCAACCAACCAAACCCAAACAAACAAACTTGCACTTAATAACTAGCCTAAAATCAACCCTTAAAAGCATCAAGCTATATCCTTACAAACATATTGAGAGATCCCTCTCTGAGACTAGGAGGGCTAGATCCTAGAGCTCTAAAGCTTGGTTTGAATGTTGCCTTGTCATTTGGTTTTCCAATCAGCCAAATCACAAGACTCCAACATTTTTTCGATCACAGTGGGAATTCTGAGTACCTAAATGCATTAATACCTCTTAAAAACTCTTTATACCTTCAGTAAATCAAAGAATATCCAGTGAATCTGCCACCTCATCACCACTCCAACATTTTGGCGATCACGGTGGGACCTTCTGAGTACATAATAGCCTAGAAAACTCTTGTAGACTCACTAAGTCCTTCAATAACCATAGAAACTCAAAAAACCCCAAAAAAAATTCATATTGGTTTTCATAATAAACTTGTGGTGGACCATAAAACATTTTACCTTCAAAAAAGATAAAAAATTTCCACCTGGCGACTCCACTGGCCTCCAGTAGGCCTATTAATTCACTAGTCCTTGTAGACTCCTTTGGGAATGCACTGAGAAAACCAAATCATGTTTTTGGTGGACAGCAAAGTTTAAATCTTCCACCTGGTGACTCCACAACCTCCAAAAGACCTAATGACTCCACTGGTAGAAGACTCTGAACTGATTGACAAGATGCAGTGACCTCTTTATAATTAACAAACATGGAATCAGGTATAGACAGAGAAGCTAAACTAAACACATTATTGGACCTATTTGGAAAAATAGTGTACATACTTGATAAAAAAATGGAAAGGCATGAGGTTGATACAGATGTTGATTATCCAGAGCAACCTATGTCTTTCCCTAATCAAACACAAACTCAACCACTACAAGACATAAAAAACAAACAAAATATGTATAATGAGCAAGATTACAGAGAAAACAATTAAGAAGGTTGTCAAGAAAGTCCTGACAACATACCTTTATCTTGTATTGCGCTGTTAAGAGAACTTTACGACCAAAATGAAAATGCAAAAAGTGAGGAGTGCTTTGAGGAAACAATAAGCCTCCTAGGAAACACAAAACCTGAGATAGAAGAAAAATCAACACATATAGGGACTCTCCCTCTATGTTATAACTCATTTCAAATTTTAAAAGGAGAGTGGCATCCTGACAATGTAACTGAAACAATTCATGAACCTCAAACTAACCATCACAAATATCAAGAAGAGTTGTTTGAGAGTGGAAAAGATCAGGAAATAGAAGAGAATCCTCAAATTTTTCCTGCAAGAACAAGTAAAGATCCCCTAACAGAGGCTCTAGAAGACCCAGCCTCAAAATCAGTCAACACAAGAGAAAGAGGACTGATGTACTTCTGCCCAAAGCCAAATAAAAATTCCTCCTCTTTTGACAGAAGAAGAAATTGATCAAATACTAAATAAACAGCTAGCCCTCAAAAATTCATTTGAACAAAACACTTATGCTCATCTACCTACTGAACATTTTTGTCTTGAAAAATAAAATAAAATTGTAGATCAGCTTAAAGAAAAACAAATTGATAACCCAATTTTCTTGATTGGTGAGATTGTTTATACTAATGATTTTCCAATCTTTGATTGTTCTGATGATGATGATGAGCTTCAAGAATAAAATAATCATGCAAGGAAACCAACAGTTGATTGGTGTCATGAACTTCACTATCATCATCTTGAAAGCACCAATCAACCAATCCAATCCATCAGAAATAGCTTTCACATAATTGGGAATCAGCAATCTATCAGTTGTGATGATGAGGTTGAGAAGAAAGAGGAGTTTCTTGAGCAGGATGAATATAAGGAACCTTCTCCTAAGAAGGTTGAGGTAATAAATGATACCCCTACTCAAGAATATGAGGATCTCTTCACAAAGTACAGTCCAATGAATCAGAGCATACCAGGACTGCAAGAGGATAGTACTGCAATATACGATGAGTCCTCCAGTTCATATGATAATGAAGATGAGGAAGAATTTCTTTCTCAAGAGAATCTTAAGCTTGATCCAGTGGAGAAAAAAGTAAGCCTGGTCGAAACCTATCTTCAAAATATTCATAACCAGGCATTATTTCAAGATCCCTATGCTCATTTCTTGAAGACATTTGAATAAGGGATAAAGGTTGTTAGAAGTAGTGTATTACAAAAAGCAAGAAGATTTGTTAGCACTGTTGTTAAAGAAAAAAAGAAATGGGAGTGGCCCTGTTTGTCCAGCATGCTCAAGGAGATGAGCAAAGACCAATAATGGAACCATTTACTTGATTGGCTATATTGGAAAAGGGAGTTCATCAGCTAAATATGTAAATTTTCCAAGTTAGATTAGGTTAGGTAGGAATGTCAATAAAGCTCAGCCTGTGAGCATTTAGTTAGTTTTTTTTTTTTTCTTTGAAAGAAAAAAATAGAAAAAGAGAAAAGAGGGCAGATATAAAAGAAGAAAGGTACAACCCCATACCAAAAAAGAAAAGAAAATATGAAAGTGTGCAAGCTTAAATGCGACTACTTTAGAGGAACACTGTTATTTGGTCATACAACGTAATCATGACTAGATAAATTTCAATTTACTATTAATAGGTTAGTGAAGGAGATTTTCCAAACTATTTAATCTTGGCTTATCAGTAGAATAGATTAGGATAGAAGAAAAAATGGTTCAAACATGCTCAAAATCTGAACCAAAGAATCAAAATAAAGAAAAATATGGCTCTAACATGATAAAAACTTGAGCCAGAGAAAGAAATAAATGTTGGTTCTAATATGCTAAAAACTTGAACCAGGAAAAGAAGAAGAGGACAGCTCAAAAGGATCAAAATCAAAGCTGAAAAAGAAGGGAAGGATGCTTAATATTCTCAGATCTCAAGTCTTCCAAGTTTTGTTTCATTTTTTAGGAAATAAGGTCTATGTGCAGCTTGTTTCTCATGCCTTATACATTACAGCAAATCAAACTGTTTAATCCTGGTTTGTCTATGCTTAAATTTCTGTTTTAGAATGTAGAGAATGCAGATATGTCAAACAACTTAATCTTGATAGATAGTAGATTAGGTAGAGAAGTTTTTGAGTCCAACTGTTTAATCTGGACTCTTGGAGGAAATAAGGGTAGCATTAGATAGTTTTATCTTTCTGTTTTCAAAATAATATGTGAAAGAGATGCCAGTCCAAGTGCACTCAAGAGAAGAAAAATGCTAGGACAAGTAGGATTGGGTAGGTAGTGATGCTGCTGCAGATTGCTGAAATATTATCAAGTCCAAGAGAAGTGATCAGCCCAAGAAAGAAAAGGATTGCTACCCAATGGATAAGGCACTAGTCTGTTGAAAGCCAAATATTGATAAACTGAGGTTCTGGACACCTAAAAGAGCAAGTTTTCCTCCCCAAGTGGAGCCACTGTTAGCCATCCATAATTTTGACATATTCAAATATGGCTAAAACAGATCTTTTTAGTCTTCAAGAAACAAATTTGGAGAAAATTTGTGAGTTCTTGAAGCCTTGTTGTGTCTCTTGTCCAAAGGTCCATCTCACTGATATCTTCATTCAAATATCCCTGCTGATTCATAAAGAAACTACCTTCAAACTCATAATCCTCATCATTTCTCCATTTCAAAATGTGTCCTTCATTTCCCCCCATTTTTCCCTCATTTTCCCCTCATTTATCCTTGATTTCCTTCGAAATTACCTTAAAAACCTTATAAATCCTCTTTATCTGCTTTTAAACCCTCCTCTTATATATATCGAAACCCTCAAAAACCTCAAAAACCCATTTCGGCCTTTAAAATCAAACTATTTCATATAAACAGCCTTAAGCCCCCGCGAGCTTAAGTCGTCAGCCCCTTTTCTCCATATGACCGAGACCCGCGACGGTTCGCTTAAAGAATTGGCCCCTTTGTTAACCCCAACATGCCTTTCACGATATAATATGGGCCATTGTTCTTCACCATCCAACAGCCCGTGCCACTTCGCCCTTCCCCTTTTCCATCTACCTTTTCTATTCTTTCTCCGAAATGTTTATTTCGCCGATGGAATCCTGACTGCTGATCTCTCCCAAATTCGACGGTCATTTCCCTTTCACAATATCGCTTTTCTCCTATCCAAACCCCTTCTGCCTACCATTCTCTAAAATAATCCTAGTCATCGATCCTCCTAATCTGAGGGTGGTCGCTTCATAACATTTTCCCATTTCGCCACACCATTTATCCCTTTGTACGAAACAACGATGTTTCCTCTGTTGTTGATCTCTTTAAATCCAACGGCCAGCGCTATTTCATTGTTTCGCCGTCCCCTACCCATTTTTTATTTATATGGAGCTTCGATATATCTGAGCCATTGATCTCCTTGATCTAACAGTCCTCGCTCCATCGGTGATCCTCGTTTCCTCATTCCCAAACCCTTTTCGCCACTGATATGCATCCTCCCCGATACAATCCTCACCGTCCGATTAACCCAGACCTACGACGCAGGTTCACTACGGGGGCACTCGACCAAAGTGGCCTGTACTCCCCAGTCCCCCCGCACCCTCGATCTCCACCGTCGATCTTCTCCCGATCCGACGGCCAGCATTTATTCCCCATTTCCCATTCACTGCAGAGGCACCCGGCCCCAAAATCCTTCTGTACCCCCCAGTCCCCCCACAATTAATCTCCATCATTTATCTATTCGGATATAACGGCCACCATTTCACCTCACTTATCAGACTTTTCGCTAAAAGATAGGACTGCTGACGTCACCGTCAGGGCCCACCGCTCTTACCCCTGTTAGGGTCCCGTGATTTGGCTGATTGGCAAGCCAAATGATAGTGTAACATCAAACCAGTCTTTGGAGCCCAAGGACCTAGCCTTCCTAGACTCAGAGAGGGCTCTCTCTATTTATGTAAGGGATATCTGTGTGTTTGCTTATTGTGTTCTGATTTTAGGATAGTTATGAAGTAGGTTTTTTGGTTTTGGTTTTTAGGTTGTGAGGGATGAAACTAATCAAAGATATAAGATAGGTAAAAATATGTCAGATCAACTAGGCTATGGGGTCGAAGAGGTCAGGAAATCTATCGGATGGTGATACAAGGTTGTCAAAGGGCCGATTTGATTCGAGGTAAAATGGATCTTTGGGCAAAATGGAGTAAGATGGACATCAATTTTGTGAATAACAAAGGATTCCAAGAAAAACTAGTCTAATAGCTGACATAAACATGGTAGGGAAAACCATTAATCATGAGAAATGTAACTTTAAGCTAATCAATACATAGAAACAAACATTCAAGCCATGCATAGAGATATATAACTCTCTAACTTTGGGAAATGGCTATCAGAATTTAGGGAAATATAATTAAGACAAAAAAACAACTCAAATCACTATGCCAAAACGCCTAAACATAGTACTTCAAGTTATTGGGCACTTTGAAAACAAGATTGCATAGTCTTAGGCAAAGGGCAAGATCAGAACAAGACCTCCTTGGTTCAACAAATGACAATCTAATCAGTTAAAGAGAAATTTCATGGATGGAGCTATGGCTAGCCATGAGTAAGCAGGGCATACCATAAATCATACTTAGCATGCATAAAACCATGAATGAAACAAGCAACAATATCCTTAAGTTATTAAAGAGCAATCAAGAATTCTTTAATGTGACTAAGAATGAAGAAAACATGGAAGCTGTGAAGAAACAGGAAATTTGAGGTGCCTCCAAGGGCATGTCTCAATTTTTTTCTCTATTGTCCTATAGCAAGCAAGAGCATGGATTTATGAATGAAAACTAGGAAACAAAACAAAGAGAGAAACACTATACCATTCTACCAAGTCATGGAATCCAACAACAATCCTCTTTCATCATCCAAGAACATCCAAGAGACTATCCAAAAGCATGAGACAAGTATTTATTCCAAAGCTTATATGACCATATATTGCTTCTATTCATCAAGTTCAGCCTTGTTTACAATGAAATCCTTTGGAATATATAGGCCAAAGTGAGGAAAACCTCTTAGTTCAACTTGCAATCTCATTGGCCTATCCAAAATATCTTATTTTGTCCTTGAGGCTTTGCAAGGCCCAAGGCACAAAATATCTCATAAAATTTCTAAAAAATGCTAAAAGAGGGAAATAAATTGACTTTTCATAACTTCTCATGTGCAAAAATAGCTAAACTCACATGAGGAAAACGCAATTTTGAAAGGTTTAATTTTTACAAAAATACTCAAAAAATACATCAGCAAAACGTCCTCTGACTTGCCGGAAACTTTTGGAAGCCTTCCCGATGTCAAAATGAGGCTCATGATAGCTCGTTGGAAAGATATGAGTGTCTAATTTCTGAAAATGTTTAGTTTATTTCCAACTGACCACTAGAAGTCATCCAAAAATAGGCCTATGTGTAAAAAACCAAAAAATAAACCTTGTTGATAAACCGGGCAGAGTGTAGAAAAAGTGAGCAGTTTTCGCCATTTAGGAGGAGAAAATGATCTTCAAATATCCTAAAAATCGCTGAGTATGTGCCCCTGAAAATATGGCATCCAATGATACCATTATTATCCTTTGATGATGCCCCAAACTGAAATGGCGATGCCCATGAGTTTTGGCCAAAAACCCAAAAATGGCAAAAAACCAAAATATGTCGAATTTCGCCCAAAATTGGCAAGTATGACCCTCAAGGGTTTTCAGCAACATGTTGTGAAGCAGAGGCCAAGATTTGGAGTCTTGAGGTGTCTT
Source organism: Pinus albicaulis (assembly GCA_034641835.2). NCBI lineage: Eukaryota > Viridiplantae > Streptophyta > Pinopsida > Pinales > Pinaceae > Pinus > Pinus albicaulis. Next base: position 30,430 of record JAXQQM020081778.1, read on the forward strand.
TCCTCAATTTTTGTGCCAGGGGCTTCCCTTTGGCCTCCTTGAGTTTTTCTTGAGCAACCTTCAACTTCCGCCGAGAAAACTGATTTAGCTTTTTATAATGCCCCGTCATTCTCCTTTGAAGGTCCAAGTCCCTGTTTGCCTTCTCCAATTTCTTCTCCAAGTGGTTATTAAATCTCTCAAGCCATGCCTCCCTATTTTTCTCTATCTCTTGTTCGAACAATGCAGTGATATGGGTAGATTGGAGAAGGGAAATTTCCTCTTCTTTTTGCTTCTCAAGGGCCCTTTTTAGCCCCATGGTTCTTGGCCTCTTTCGCCTAGGCTGATCTTTTCCTTCACTTTCATCGAACTCACCCATGAGTTCTTCCAACCTCACTTGTGCTTTGGAGGCCTCCTTCTCGTATTTGTTTTCCCGTGTCTCATAAACAACCATATGGACACTCATCTGCTTGTTTTGAACTTGCAAGAATTGATTGAAGTTCCTAGCTCTATGAAGATCAGCCTTCAAGGCATCAATTTGGCTTTCTCTATGGATCAAGAGATTTTCTAGAATCTGGGCCTCATTATCACTATCATCGCTTTGGATTTGGATGATGTCGAATGCACTCTCCTGTTCATGACTGCCTTCTTCCTCGCCCTTCCCCTTGCTTTGGGTGGCCCTTCTAGTACTCTTCCTCTTGGGAAAATCGACCATGGGCTTCTTTGGCAATTTTCCCTTGCTTCGGAGAGCCCTAGTCACATTTTGAGTGACAACTCTAGGCACCCTTTTCTTTGTTGTCCGGGGCTTGGCGACTTTTAGAGAAGAGATCATGGCCCCTTGCCTTAGAGAGGCAGCTAGCACATGCTCCATGGGCTCTTTACCCTTGTCACTTTTCCCTTCATTTTTTCCAATGTCTTGGCTCTCTTCAAGGATGCCTAGGCTGCCTTTTTGCATCTCCTTTTGAGGGTTGTCCTCCTCACTGCTTTGCAACTTTTTATCCTGCTGCCCCTCTTCTTCTTGAGTCTATTGTTCCTCTTGAAGAGGCTGCTTTTCCTTACCCTGAGGCTACCTCTACTCATGCTGCTGTAGCTGTTGTGTGTCATATTTTGGTTGCCCCTGTTCATCACTTTCCTGCCCTTGTTCATCATCTTCATGCTGCTGCTACTCAGATTTTTATGCTGCTCATGCTCAGTCTCTTTTGGCTACTGTGTGTCATCATAAGGCTACTCACCCCCATCATAAGTCTGTTGTGTATCATCAAAAGTCTGCTCACCCTCACTGTGATGTTGTTGTTCAGCACTTTCTTCTTCATCCCCTTGTTGTTGCTCATCATCACTTTCCTCTTCCTGCTCATGTCCTTCTTCCTCCTCATGTCCTTCTTCCTCTTCTTCAGGCTCCTTGGTTTGTTCTGTGGTAAACTTGAGCTTTTTGGGAATAGGTCTGCTAGAAGAAGGCGAGGGATGATGAGTAGGAGGTGTAGGGGATGTATGGACTGGAGGGACAGTGGAGAAATATGGATGAGTGATGAAAGTATCCCAAGAGACCTCCCTCTTTTCAAGTTGATGAAGAATGATGACTTTGATGAGAGAGTGATGGAAGAGGCAGGCTATCTGATGTGAAGGAGGCTTTTTTTGAAAAGTGGAGGCCATTTTCTCAATGCTCTTGTGTAAGAAGAAAGGAATATTTAGCAATCTTTCCCTAGTGAAATGCATGAGCAGTCGAATGTGATATGCATAAATTCAAGAGAATCTTCCCTCACAAGTGAAGTATTTCATGATGATCTTCATGAGGGGGGTGTAGCTGGCTAAAATATATGAGAAAGGGAAAATAGAAGGACATGACTCTTTATGCTTAGGCTTTAGAAAGGGATTGTAATCTTCTGAGTCCAAATGGCTTTGTTTCAACCACTTTTCCCCAATATAGGGGATTTTAGTGACCTTGGAGATGGATCTTGGAGAGAATTTGAAGTCAAGGCCTGCCAGCTGGAAATGCTTGTCTTGAAACCTCAAAGCGCAAAGGTGTGTTAGAGGAGAAAATCTCTTCACCTCTTGCACTCTTTGACAAAAATCTAAACATCCCACCTCATGGAAATTGAATAAGACTGATGGGTGGGCATTCACTTCTTCAGTGGAAATAGGCTCAAATATCTTATGCAATCCACTCCTACTATCCTGCCTGGGAGGCATCTTGTTCTGGATGCTCTTTGCAAAATCAAACTGCCTCAAATGATTTTTTGAAATGTTCTCTCAAACACAACTTTGTCTTCTTTGTCAACCACTTCTTGACCAAGGCGAATCGCCTCAAATGTTGTGTGAAATGTTTTCTTTGATATCAGGTCTCTGCTCCTCCCAAAACACTGCTCTTCCCCTTTTTTATGCCAATCAATAAACAGTTTAAATAACAAGCACACAGTCAAATAGAAGGTATACACATTCAAGTGATTTCTGTGCTTGGGTAAGGCCACAGGGCTCTTGGTGTTTTGGTGTAAGCAAGGCAGCCTAGTATTTAGACAAAGGCAAAAAAACTCCTCCCAATCAAAACCCCCTCCTTGTGTTCACTATTTCTCACACACAGTTAGACAGAAACACCTTCAAACTGTTTAAACAGCTTTATTCACTAAATTTTGTTTTCATGGAACAAAGGAGGAAACACTGGTTTTTTGCTTTTTACCACACAGAGATGGACCTTTGAAATGACAAAGCACTTATACAATGATTAATTTTGTTTAAATTTGGCCCACTGTTTCACTTTTCAAATACTGTGTTTCTCCCTTTAAACACTGCCACCACCTTTTAACATTGTTTCGAGGGTAGTTTATTAGGTCTTTTTACATTAATAAAAACCCACCATTTTCACTATGTCAGTGTTGGGCAATCATAGCCACTGCAAGCCCGGATCTTTAAACAAAAATATCAAACCTCCTTATGTTCACTATCTCTCACCCACAGTTAGACAGAACACCTCTAAATTGTATTAACATCTTTACTCATTAAAGTCTGTTTCATGGACAAAGAGGCAGCACTGATATTTCTTTTCACCACTACAACATAGCTGACAGAGTTTATGGTTTTGCCCTATCTTGAGGGTAGCTCTAGGTTCTTCGAAATTAATGAATCACTCCACTAACCTCCCACTGCAACAAAATTCTTCAAAATATTTAACGCATCACTTTGATTTGTAGCAAGACCCTCTATATTCGATCACTATTTAGCTTTGGAAACATGGCAAAGATTTCTCATTTAGCAACTTGACCATACCAGGAAAAAAAATAGAAATACCTCAAAAATGGATGGCAGCCCTTGTTTGACAAGTTTGAGCAACGTTCAGGGCCTTTGGAAGGCGTTTGGACTATTAATATATGTGTGGCACGATTAAAAGGGAAGGCGCCGCACAAAAGAAACAGTGTCAGGTCGGCCTTCGTGTTGCTGTGACCGCACCTACAGGCACGCCGCGTGACAGTGTAATCCCTTTGTATAATTTCGCCTGAACGCGCCGCGTGTTTCTACAGGCGCGTCGCGCAGCCTAAAAAGCCTGAAAACTCTATGTTTTAGCTCGAAATGCCTCTTAGGTCCAGCGAACAGCTAGGAGGAGGTGTTGTGTGTGCTTTGGAATTGCAAAATAGCTCTTGGCAACGGTCCTTAACTCCTTTTGAAAGTGAAAAAGTCAAAGTCTTTTTCACACTTGCTTGGTGAGGCTTTTTGAAAACTTTTGAAAATGCCTTTGGGTTTAAAACAAAACGTGAAGCTTATGTCCTCTAAAACATAACCTGAGGCTCTTTTTGTTTAGGTGAATGTCATAGTGGTAATGACCATTTCCTTTATAAGCCTGACCCCCTTTTGAAGTAAAACAAACTTTTTTCAATAATTTAAAACTTTTACTGCTTCTTGTTAAGGAATGAAAAATTGTTTTCCCTTTTGATATCTGTACTGTGGAAGGGAAATCTGCTTCAAGCCACAGGAATGACTATAGATGTGCCTTTTGAGTGATACTACCCTTTTACTGGAGGAGAAACTTAGCTGCCATTTCCATATCCTTTTCCACCTCTTGTCTTTGTGTGATTCATTTGTTGTTACTTTTGATAAGTTTGAAAAAAGTCTTTATGAATAGAAAGAGCAGCACCTTTGAAAAACAATCATCACTCTTTGACTTGTGTCTAACCCAGCTGATTTCAACTACTCTTCAACTCTATTTTTTTTAAAGGAACAGAGACAAAATGTCAAGCCTATTTATCAGGGAGATGGGTCTTTGTAACTTTTTAAGGAAATTACACCCCTCAGCAAGGTTTGTACAGTTTTTGGCTCCAGACTATCTTTGAAAGAGATCTATGATAGGAGATAAGTCAGCTTCTTTGATAGTTATAGTACTCATGCTTTCCCTTTGCCTTTAACATCATTTTTATGTAGAGACCCTCAGTTGTTGTCTCACTGTACTTCAAAAATTGTCTTACAATCAGTGCGATTCTTAAAATCAAACTTTGTCCATTGGCCCTTTGCTTATAGATGAAGGAGGCGCTCTTAACCCTCTAATTATAAAATGAAGGAGGTTCTTCAGTCTTCAATCCCTCTACTTATAGATGAAGGAGGTTTTTTTAGTCTTCAATCCCTCTACTTATAGATGAAGGAAGTTTTTCAGTCATGCCATTTCATCAGCTTTTGACAGTGTTATTTTTCCTTTCACTGTCCTTTCATGCTTTGACTGTGATCGCAGGAGCTTAATGAAAAAACTCTTTGTCCTGTAGCTGCATCCCAGGCTTAAAATCACATGAGAAGTAGTTATCTTCTCATGTGGAAACAAATACTATCTTATTGGGAATGATGGCATACTTCTGTTCTTGAAATATCCATTGAAACACTGAAACACCACCTAATATCAGTTTTGACCTAGGGCATGTGTATTGCTGAGACTTCAGGGTTTGTTAGTGGCACGACTTAAGGGTGTAACCAACTTTATTTGCAGAGTGGGAAGGTCTATTATGACTGGGTTGTAGCAGATAGAGGTTCTTTGGCTTTAGGGTAGTTTTCCAAGGGAGAAAAACCTAGAGCGCCACTACCTAACTTAGGGGAAACTTCTTTGGACACATTTGGATTGTTTCTTTGGAGCTGATGGGCAAGCTAGTATGGCTGAGGCTAGATAGGGCTTGATAATGAGGTTTCATCTCATCATGGGTGGATCTAAAAGGTATGAGGGAAAAAAAAATTTGTGGGTGTTTTCCAGCTAGCAAATTTGACAAATTTTTAGATCAATTGCTAGAAAACTTGGCTGTTATAACTAGTCATTGCCAACAAGTGAAAAATACTGACGACTAACAACCCCCACACATCTATTCAACCATCGTGCTCACCCTCAGCCGTCGATTTGGCTCCCCCGGATCAGACGGTCCACACTCCTTCACTTCACCCTCCTTCCTACCAATCATCCTCTACCAAATCATTCTTCCGAAAAGATCCCGACCATTGATCCCACAGATCTGACGGTCCTCATTCTTCTTCGCACCCAACTCACGAAACCTCCCTGGTGTGCAATTTGAACGTTAAATTGGTGGTTTTAGAGGGACAGTGTCAACATCTGAGCCCTATCACGTTCACCCTGCGAAAAACCACAAACCACTCTGACCTCGCGCAAAAACTGCCTAAGGTTTTCTGTGAAACTACCATTGCATCTCTTCGCACCAAATTCAGTTTTGAACCCTGGTTTTCATGGTTTTTCGCCATGAGGCCCTTTTCCGCTGCATCCACCTGCTCCTCATAGATCATCCACTTCCTTTCGAGCCTCTGAAGCAGTTCAAGCCCTCGCGCAAGTTTTTTTTTTAAATTTTATTGGTTTTTGCAGGTTTTATGGCGATTTGAGCTATTCAAAGCATCCCACAGTCACTAAAGGTGGCATAGAGCTCAGGGTGATGATCCTGTGACCTATTCAATTGAAAAAAGGGACGAAGGGTTAAACTCTGCGTGTTAGTCAATAAATCATGATATTGACTATTAAATCAAACCCTCCAGTGCAAAGAAAGTACCCATCAGCAAACAATGAAGATTAAATGAAGAAACAGTGAAGAGTATCATAGTTTAAGATAAAGGTTAAAGGTTACAGTCAAATCCCGAGGATCCAAAGACTTAACCTATAGTTCAAAGAATGAAACTAAATATTATTAAAGGACATATCAACAAGGCAGGAAGCCCCGAGCACATCAGGACAGAGCAGTTAATTCATCAAAATATCTGAATCCACTTGTAGCCTTCTTTTCACCTACAAAGACACTTTGACAGTTATCACACTAACAAAATATATTTTGACTGTCAGAACAGTTATTTTAAGACATGGGAAAGCCTTAAAACCCACTCTTTTCACCTACTTTATCCTAAGAAAGTAAAGACAGAGTTATTAAACAGAGAAGTAGTGCAACTCATTCCTACCTTAGGCCTTGCATAGTTTTCAAGGCTAGGAATGCACTTACTTTGTAATTAATAAAATTTTGAACCCTAAAAAGAGTTCCACCTCCTCATTCTTCTATAAATACTCTATGAGGAGCTCTTTGTTAGGGGTTGGTTGCTGGCATTTGAAATCTTTGAAGTTGTACATAGTCTGGCTAAAGATTAAGAAGAAATTGAAGTATTGGAAGACTGATGATGTTTTGACATGTTTTGTTAATGAGAAGGCTCTATCATTGGATCCTTTAACATGGATGTTGGTAATGTATTCTAATCTATTAATTTTTTTTCCTGGTTTCCATTCTGTTTCATCATTTCTTGCTTGCAGTAGAGTAAAAATCTTAGGCTAATAAATGTCTCCTAGAAGCACCTTAAGCCTGTTTACTCTTCACTGCCTTTATGTTTTCATCTGCTAAAGGTTTCATTGAGTAGTTTGACTGCTTTTCAACCCTTAAGCTCGTTTATTTCAGAAATAGTTCAAACAGTTGGTCTCAAGAATGATTTATGGTTTTCCCTGCTTACTTGCTGCCACTTGAAAACTGTTTCTGAAGTCTCCCTTTAAAGTACCATTGTTTACAGTCTTCCAAAGAGGTTTCGTTTGATCATACCCTTTGTTCTTGTTGAGAAAATTGTTTTGAAGGTCTTTATAATTGTAATCAGAGATGTTTAGGAAATCCCTCTTCAATGATACAGTTATTTGTGAAACTTTTATGTTTTCTAAATTCCTTAAAGGTGAAATATTTGGATGAAATAGAGCGTTCCTCGACTCCTATATTTCATTTGAAAAGTTTGTCTTGAAATTGTTATTTCCTGAAGTGTGGTTTCTAGAATTTATGGTTAGCCCTGTCTATCAAATGCTTCTTCATGTTCAGATGATGTTTTAAGTCCCTTTATTGAGAATTACATATGATTAAGGATTCTTAATTTCCCTTAGTTCTACTTCTCCTTCTAAATCCTTAATTTCCATCTCATTTCATCCACCAAACCCAAGATTCATTGGCCAAGTTAGATTTTCCCTTTGATATCCCATATCCATTGATTGAGCTTGTTATAACTTCTTCTTGACTCCTTTTCCCAATGGCTCTGATATTTCCCCTTTCTATCTATGCTTCCTAGATCATTCATTTCCAACCAACCAAACCCAAACAAACAAGCTTGCACTTAATAACTAGCCTAAAATCAACCCTTAAAATCATCAAGCTATATCCTTACAAACATATTGAGAGATCCCTCTCTGAGACTAGGAGGGTTAGATCCTAGAGCCCGAAAGCTTGGTTTGAATATTGCCTTGTCATTTGGATTTCCAATTAGCCAAATCACAGGACTCCAACACATGGGAGCATGTGAGTGATTGCGAGGTCGGGAACATCCACTTGTTGTTCTTTGAGGAACTTTTTCCATGCACGATAGTCTGCAACAACTGGGGAGATCAGAGGAGTATCTTCCCTTAACCTATGTAGGATTTCTAGGGCATTCAGGATCAGAGTTCCTCTTTTTATTGTGACCTGGTTGGATAAGGAAGCAAGTTTTGTGTAAATCCAAACTGGTGTCACGACGAACTTAACCAAGTTCTGTTGTGATGCCGGAAGATTAGGGGTAGTGGCGGCATGTCTAATAGGTTGCAAGAATGCCTGGATTTCCTGGTTCACTTGTTCCCATGTCTTGTCTTCACCCAATGTACCTATAGAGGGGATATGGTGCAGCTCAGCCATCAAGTCAATGCCGCTGATCAGATGCTCGTAGGTGGTCATCACCTTCTCTAGGTCTTTAAATAACTTCTCCTTGGATTGCACCTTTATGTGAATTTGGACCTTGTCGTTCTAAGTGTGAATCCAATCTTTCTTGGGCAAGGTTTCTGAAGCCTACAGATATCTTCTTTTCCATTCAATAATTCTATCCAAGGCGGTGGAGGCCTCTTTCAGTTGCTCGTTTCTCTTTTTCGTTTCCACTTGAGCTCTAGTAGAGGTGTGACTGTTTTCTTTATGGTGAACATCTCCTCGTAAACCTGTCTCATGATGGCTTCCAATGTCACCAACTCTCTCTGTAGGGTAAGTGGTACTTTGTTAAAAATAGTATTTTTATCTTGGAGTTGTTGGATTTCTTCCCTTAGCACTTTCTCTGCTTGCTCTGACCTGGCTTCCCTTTGTTCAGAATCTTGCAATCTATTTTGCAGGGAGAGGATTTCCCTACTCATCCGGCTCACATTTTCTTATGTGGCGGTGGAAAAATCAATGCCATCTAATGTTATCATCACTGGATTGGTCCTAGTGTCGAGGACTATATCCTTTTCCGTCATGGCCGTGAATGGTGCGGAAGGGTTCCGTGCGAGGCATCTCCTCTTTTCCTGCATGATTTTGAAAGTGAACTGATCATAAGTGAGTCTCGTCAGATTGAACACTTCCTCCTCCTATCCTTCAGAGGTGCATGGTTTTGAGAGTGCAAAAATTGTGTTAATTGCAGGTACTTCGATGGGCGGTAGCTCTGTCTTTACCCCTGTTACTGGAGGAGGTGTCTCGTCATCTTTTGATCTTTGATCCTCTTCCTCTTTTCTCTTTTTTTATTCCTCTTCTTTCAATAGCCGCTCCACCTCTGCCTTATCTTGTTCCATCTTTTTCCTATGCTCTGATTCTGCTTTCGTTTCCTCTTCTTCCTTCCTTCTTCATTCATCTTATGCTCTTGTTTCCTCTTCTTCCTTCCTCTTCCGTTCAGCTTCTGCTTTATTTTCCTGCTCTTCCTTTTTCATTTGGCCTCCACCTGATCTAATTCCTTCTTGAGCTGCCATTCAGCTTCTGATTTTGCTTCCTGCTCTTCCTTTCATCTCCTGGCATCCTCCACCTGTTTCTTTCTTTGTTTTTCCTTCAAGTGTTTCTTACGCTTATCTTAATCCTCTTTTGCCTTCTTTTCAGCTTCTCACTGAGCTTCTGCTTCTTTTTATTTCTGTTGGGCGGAAGAGCTATGGCATGTGTTATTTAGGGGCTTCTTGGCCTGGGAAGACAAGGCACCTCCCAACTCGTGGATTCTCTCCTCCAGAGTACGATCATCCTTGTCCTCCCAATCAGTTAATGCTTCTATGGCGAGTTATATCCTTGTTGTACTAGTTTCGTACCCCATCTTCAACTGGTCATTCGGTATGTTGGTAGCTCCATTTGAACTTGGCCCGTTTGCAATGGGCAGGGACTATCCTTTCAGGATCGTATGTCCGGTGATCTAAAGGTGATAGAAAAAATCCTCTGATTTGCTCAGCTTCCACCTCCACCTCTCTGAAATCCTTGACTGAATAAGCACCAATGGTGAGCGTCAATGTGGGCCACGGCTTCTTCTTACCTTTAGTAACGACCTTCAAGAAGCCGAAAGTCATCTGATAACATACTCTTGAAGTAGCATCCTATCAGTGATGAATCGGGGCAAAGCATGGGGATTCTTGAATGAATCGAAAACTCGGATGAAGGTGCCTTATCCAAATGGAAACCAATGTGCTACCTTGACTATCGTTTCCATGGCTCGCCAGAACATGCATGGGGTATCCTGCTCGAATAATTTCCCGTAGAGTGCAGGGACGAAACTATTTGCATTTGGCTCTATATTCTGCTTGTATTTGGAGTCCCAAAATACCTGCAACTCCTTGTGAATTGGGTGTGCTCACTCTTGATCCCAGTTGTGCGCCCATCCCTCAAAGTGGCACCTGGCACAAAATGCATCCACTAGATAGGAGGCCACGTAAAATTTGGACGAGTATCCCTCATCGGGCGCCAGTGCTGTAGATATGTTTGTTTTGAGGGACGTTATTAGAAAGTTGGCCCAATTGAAACAGGTGCCATATATGGTAACAAAATGCATCAGGGATACCCAAGAACCACTGAAAGTGGTGGCATCAGGATGATCATACATCCTACAAAGCATGGCTGCTACGAGCTTATAGACCTTTCTAAGGCCTGCTACTTTATACTCCTGATCCTTCTTGATTTTAAACTTCTCTAGTTCTTCCCACCATCCTCTCAGGGTATCTGCTATGGGAACTGCATGGGTGGTGGCCCATTCCTCTATGAATTTCTATTCCTACTCTGGAAGTGCGTAGTAGTACTCTGCATCCTGCCCTTTTATAGTTACAAAAGCTTTCCCCTCGTGGTCCTGAATCACCCACCTCTTGGAGTCGATATTTTGTATGATCCAGTCAATGATTTCGGCGCATGGGAAGATAGTTGGGTGAGCCCCTGTGTAGTGAATCTTTGACCTTTTAACCTACACATATACTTCTCAATCTGGGAGGTCCTCTGAGAACTCAGGTTGTGAAAAATCTTGGTATACTTGATACCAACTCATGCTTTCTCCTCTGCTGAATACACCTGCATTGTCTCTGTAGATAGGGGAGGAGACATAAGTACTTCGCTCTCTATGATTTCTATCTCTGGGCTCTTGTTTTTCCTGCGAACCGTCTGGGGCCCCATGTCACTTGAGGCTGATGATACGGAGACGCACTCTAACTTTGCTTCAAGGTTCCCTGGCATATTCATAAAACAGTCCCAAGATAATACAGATGCCATATTAATGAATGTTCAAAACTGCTTTTAATTCTGCACAACTAAGGTCAAGGGGTGAAACTGTGACTCAGAAACCCATTTGCTGGGTCGTCGGGTCGCGTTGGCTTAAAATTCTAGAAGAAGGCGACCTTGCGACCTGGCAACTTACGACTGGGTCGCGGGGTCGTTGAGTCACGCTAGTCTAAAAAAATCATGAAAGTGCGACCTTGCGACATAGTGACTTGCGACCAGGTCGTTGGGTTGCTGAATTGAAAGGTCGTGAAGGTTCATCTTTAGCGTGATATGCGACTTAGCGACTTAGCGACCAGGGTCGCGAGGTCGCAGGGGTCGCAAGGTCGCGGGGTAGGAAGTCGCGCTAGGGCTGGGCAGATGATTTCGACGGTGGCGCGGCCTTTTGCTTCATTTTTAACTTTTAACAATAAAGGGAGTGAGTGAGAAAATATCATAAATGAGGATGAAGAGGTCTTTAGAGGGAAAGATAGAAAAAGGGGAGTCTGGTTAGCTTCATCTACAAGTCTATGTGAGCATGACAGGGTTTGGAGGGTTAGGGAAGGCTCAAGTTAACAAAAGATCCGAAAAGAGGAATAGAAGGTGGCTTTAGAGGGCTAATATAAATTAAAATGGGGCAACAAATAGAGAAAAAGGAAACATCAGGAGGATTAGGTAACATACCCGAGAAAATCGTGCTCTAGTTGGCCTGTCAGAAGCATTTTTTTGCTCACCGTCACATGAGTGAAATGCGACCTAGCGACCCTTCTATTTATAAAGGGGTCAAGCATGCAGGAAATAAATGAGGTCATTGGGTTGAAAATATCCCGCGCTGATGAGATGTGCGAACTCGCGACCCTGCGACCTTGCGACCTGGGGGTCGCGGGGTCGCAAGGTCGCTAGGTCGCAATTGTTTAAATTTGAGTGCGATACGCGACTTAGCGACTTGGCGACCTCATAGGTCTCAAGGTTGCTAGATCGTTGATTTGAATATAATGACCTATTTGGCGACTTAGCGACTTAAGGCTTTTGAAAATACTTGCACTTAAGGTTTTGACTTCGCTTGTCGAGGCTCGGGGCTCAAAAAAATTTTAAAGTGTGAAATTTTTGGAGGGTGTTGTAGCAGCTACAACAGAAAAAAATGACTAGACTTGCAAGAAATTTCATGGAAAGTAGCAAATATATTGATAATTTTAGTGAAAATTCTCAGCCACCAAAGCATTAAAGATCTATCTTCACCTGCAAAAGAAGAGATGGTTATCAAACAAAGGAAGGGTAAAGAGAAAATTAGTGAAATATATGAAATTGAAACCCTTAAAAAGCAGTTGAATGTGGCAAGTGAGGAGATATCAGTTTTGAATCAAGAGGCAAAGAAACACAGAGTTGAGAAAGTTCAGTTTGATAAAATGAGAAAAATCTAGGAAGATCAAGTCACAAGTATTTCAAAGACCTTGGACAATACAGAAAATTTGATAAAGTGGACTCAGCCACTAAGAGGAGAGGTCAAACACATCAAAAAGATAAACCTGCACTTGCAATCCAAGAACAAGGCATTAAAAAACCAAGTGCAAGATCTGCAAGAGAAATTGGATTTGATTCATGTGGAGTTGGAAAAGAAAGGTTTGAAGATGACAGTGGTAGAAGAGCCCATTAGTCAACTGATTGTAAATGAGGATGAAACACCACAAGAGTAATAAGGTAAGATCGAAAATGTTTTAGGAGGTTCATAACATGTAGAGAACCCAATTTTTGCAGCTGGAGGACAGTTTTTGAAGATAATCTTGAAAGGAGAAATTTCTGGTTTTTTGCACATTTTCGTAGCGTACCTCAGGCTTGAAGCCAGAAATAAGCTACGAAAAAACCTGTAGGTGCTTTTTTTCATTTAAAATTATTTTTTGCAAGTTTTAAGGAGATATATTGATGGTTGCAAGGTGTCATTACATGATTAAGGTGTTGGAACAGCAAAGAAGTCAAGAATATTGATGGAAAAGCCATTTTTCCTACACTACTAAAACTTGCTATGAAACTGCCCTGTTTTCGTAGCAAGAAATTGTTGAAGGATTTTGAGCATATTAAAAGCATTTTTTTCTAGCTGGAGACCTCCAGCATGTCAGTGGAACTTATTAGTAGATATTTATGACTCAAAGGGAGTGCCATGCAGCCAGGTCATCAGTCAAAACAACGTTGAAGATGAAGGTCATTCATTCCTAAAAAGAAGGGTTATGTTCCACAGATCTAGGGGTGCTTTAAATATATAAAGTGGTGGTGAACTTGGTCATGTGTCCTTCGAGAATGTGACATTCATAATGTAACCATAATGTAATTGTTTCACAGATAGGATAAAGGAATGTAATAAATAGGAGATAAAGTCCTATTAGGAGTTTGTTTCTTTAAAGGTAGCTGTCAATTTTCTGTTTTAAGTTATTGATTTCAGTTATGAAAAGTGTCATAGTAGAATTTGAGGACCTAGACACCGGGCATATAATCAATATTGTAAATAATGTCTATTTATAGACAAAATATCGAAGAAGCAAAGGGGTTGGAGAATATTTCCATCAAATTGTTGCTTGTATGTTTTTTACCATTATCAGTAATATAAAGTGGCATTCTACTTCCAGACCTGAGATTCTCATGAGGTTTTTGATGTCTTATTGATCTATATCTTATGTTTAATAAATTGCAGTAGATTTCATCTCTAATTACTCATAATTCATAATATTATGCTCTGACTTCCTTTAGTGGTGAAATGACTGTGTTTTCCTATGTTGTATGTGTGAATTATCTTTGTTGAAAACCTCTATCTGCCTCAGCTTCCATGTGAAGAACCACTGTTACTAAGATTACTAATTATTGACTCCATAAACCCAATAGTAGCAAGCCTGCATTTTTCAGCCTGCAATCATACAAAACAAGTTACAATTTCATGGATTTAGCCATCTAGTACTATCCTTATTCAAAATCATAAACCCCCTTTGAGAGAGCCCTCTCAAACTGAAGAGGCTAATCTTCAATTAGAAGTGGTTTGAAAGAGTTACATTGAGTTGATTGATGAGCATCCAATCAAGATCAATTTGGTGATAACATGCAGGAGGTTTTTACTATTGTGTGTTGTTGTGTAGTGTTAGTTCCATTTCCTTAAGGTGACCTAGGAGGTTGAATGATATCATGGTAACTCTTTGTCACATGTTTACCCCAGTTGGAAAGTTAATTGGGTAAATCTGGGAGGAGGGCGTCACATGGATTTCTAAAATTTAAAAATGTATATATCTGTAGTATGTGATGACACATGCCAGGAAATTATTTTAGATACATCCAGTGGACTTCTATTTTGTACAGTCTCTGGCCGTTGTTTTGATAAATATATTTCACCTTTAGAAGAGGAACTATATTTGGTATTGAAGATTATATTTCCTATGTTTTTTGTAGAAGGATAAGTTGAATATGAAATTTATTCATCCTCTAAATGGAATCAATTGAAATCTTAACACTTTCTTGCATTCAAAAACTTTAAAGGTTTGTGACCAATGCAGTTTGTGATGACTACGTTTAATGCCTATTTTGGAGTGCAAGAATCCATAAATCACCAATAACCAAAATTCCTACACTTGCAACCAGATCAACCTCTAATGGCTTCAAAATTTGAAACAACACCATTGAATCTTGTTAAATATATATTAAAAACATACATCTATAGCTATTATGAAACTCAAATCATTACCAAATTGTGTTATAAATCAATTACTAGTGTTTGACTTATTCACAAATACCCTTATACAAGACACAACGAGTCAGGTGAAATCATATTTAAAGCGTAACCACCCACTAATCACACCAAAAGCACAAGATATTCCTAAAAGTTGCATGATGAACCAAAGTGAATGCACAACCAACTATATCCATAATTGGGCCAACTCTTCAAACACTTTGCTTTAATAGGAGATGAAAACTCTAATTATGCACCTTTAGTGAGAGACCTAATGCTTCATATAATATTCCCTAGTGGAAATAGACTCCATCCAAGCTCCAATGAGATTACTGTGATTTGGGAGTGCATATTCCTTGTCTCTTGATATTTCTTCATGTCACTTATCTCCACGGTAATCAATATTACACTCAACCCACCAGCATGCAATTCAATAGTCATGACCCATAATAGGATACAAATCCCTCCCATTTGTATGTTTCTCTTCTAAATCAAAAAGATAGGGTTGCATGCTTATGGTTGTACCAACATTTCCATCCATATATTCTTCAGCGGCTTCTCATGTTCTATAAGAAAGAGAATAAAATGAAAATATTTTATCATTACCCTTAACATCCTTTAGTATCTGATCAACATCACCAATCACCCTTCAAAAATATTAAGATCTTTGAATGCAACTGAAAGGTTATCAACATAGTTAAATTATATGTTTGTATCATTTTCCTTCGACACATGTCATGTTGACTCATTCATAATGCATAGATTAAAGGAAAATCACCCTAATTGTGAAATTCCATAACCTTCCATGGCTTGTAATTGTCTCGCCAATGTTCTCCTAATGGTTACTATAGGGGCCATCTCTTAGTGTGCACTCAAATTATGGTATAATGACATCATGATAGTGTTATCTATTCAGATGTGATGTTCACACTTCAATTTATCTTTGTTTATATATCAATAAGGATGAGAGGGTATGATGTTAATAATGTTATGAAATTATTTATTTATGATTATTCACAGTTGTGATGATTGTTTAAGGTTGTTATTGGATCCCCTGCACAAACACATGAAAATTTTAGGATGCAATCAAATGTCCCAATTCCTATTTTAAAGTTACATCGCAATTCAAGTCATAAGCTATTTCAAAATTTACACTTAATGGAGTCTAAATCCGATGGCCTAGATTCCTTACCTCGGCTTAAACTAGCACAAAATTTAAATCATGCAACCTATATACAAGGAAATTTTATATCTGGTAATTTTTGGGAAATGTGGTTCATATCATTTGCAAATAATTGGCAGTTGGTTTACACACTTTGCAAATACTTGTTTGCATATTTCATGTTCTTTGAAATTACTTGTGATATGGTTTAAGCACTAGGAAAATGTGTCGATGTGATAGTTGGATTTTACAAAAATAATTTGGCAATCAATAGTAGGAAACAAGTGTGCCAACACTTTGTGTACACAAAATTTGACTTTGGATTTAATGTAATTTGTTTGTATGGATTGTTGTGAAAGGCTCATTTCCCTTGATTTAGAACCAAGGGTAGGAATTTCCCTTCTTTACATGTATGCCATTTCCATTATTCTTGGCTCATTCAACCTTTTGTTGAGACATTGCTCTAGCTTTCTTAATGATGGAATCACACTCTTTCTGTGGGCAGTCCCCATTTCTCTCAAGGTAAAGTTGGGGCACATGATACTCATGGGTCAACTTTCTTGCTTGATTTTGGCTCTCTTTCTTAGTTCACGAGTGTTGAACAAGATCCAAGCTTTAATAACTAACTCGAGCCTCCAATTTCATTGTTTCTTATCTAGTGGATCAATTTTATGCACAAAATTCAAAGTTCTCATAATGGAACGAAACATGTGTGCTTACGTAGATCTTGTTTTTATAAATATGGCACAACTCGTTTCATGAAAACCCAACTCTGTATGCTCCTACAATTGTGCTCTGCCTGTTTTTGGAAACAACTAAAAAAAATGGTTTTTGCATGCATAGGGTTTCCCAGTCAGAGGTCTGTACTGCTGACTGGACCCTGACTATCCATGGTTGACTGGACCTTTTTAGGCTAATCACAGTGCACCACTTGTCATGTGCTGATTGGTTTGAGATGGAGATATTTCATTGGTTGATGGTTCGACCAACAAGGGAATGCCATGTGGGCAAACCAAAGGTCGCCATGTGATGCCCTAGTGGCCGACCAAAACATTGGTTATGGGCGGAAAGCACTCCGGAGGAATCGAACACATCACCTCAAGTTGGAAAGATTGACGCATTACTAATGTGATACACATATATGACTTAAACATATATGTTTCAAATTTTTATTTAAATGTGTGTGATGGCACATTTGGGGGTGGGCTGAGGCTAGCCCCAGCTCTGGTCACCGCGCCAATGGAAATAATGGGCGAGACCAGGAGCCAGGGCTTATCTCGACTCTGCCATTTTTATCTTAAAATAATTTGGTCGCCGATATTAATAAAAACATTGGTTATTACGCCACATTATGAAAATTAGCGATCCCACAATTTGTGCCATTTTTTGGTATAAAATTCTCTTAGTTTCCGCTTTTTGGGGTGAAATTGTAAAGCGGTTTGCAAGCAGGTCGAAATTGTTGGATGAATTGCTGGAAAACTTGTGGAGATCGTAACTTCTTCGGTTTTTGGCCTTTTTGGGAGCATAAAGAGGCTAGACAGGGGTTTTTGAAAATTCTGGAGCCATTGGAACTATTAGTACAGCCATTTGAGCACTTTAAATGCATGTAAACACCATGTTTTTATCATAATGATAGAGGCCCAACCATTGGAAGTTGTACCAGGAAACGTAGCCTAGGAGGGGTGAACTCCATCAATTGTTGTTGTGTGTTTACTGTTATGGTAATATTTTCTTGTGTTTTCTACAAAAAATTAGTTTACATTTCATTTTTATGTGTTTAATAATCTAACAAAAGAGGCCTAAACCCTAATTGAATCACTTGCAAAATTTCACAAACCTCAAGCAATTTTTAAACACAAATCAGTTTGGTATCAGAGATTAGGTTTTATGTGTTGTTGTGAGGATTTAATTGTCTACAATTGTATTTGATGATTAGAAGGATTAAGCTCAAGATATGAGAAGGAAATATTTTGGTTGCAATTCCTCAAGTTAGGTCAAGGATAAGGAGAGCAAGTTTACCACAATCTCCACCACAAATTCTACCTCAAATTGCAGTTGAAGCTTCAGCAAGTATGTCACATGAAGGAGAGCCTTATAATATGTCAAAAGATGAGAAAGCCTTCAGGAAAGAATTCTTTGATATGACACATATGGTGAAAGTTCTATATGAAGAGAGAAACACAAGGTTGCAAGGTGAGAGCTCCAAACCTCTAGGAGGAGATGGAGGAGATGGGGACAAGCCTCCTAAAGGGAATGGTAACAAACCACCTTTGACACCACCATTCCCTTCACCTCCATCCTCACCACCATCTTCACCATCATCTTCTTCCACAACAACTCCTTCACCAACACCTCCAAATTCTCCAAAGGGACATGGAAAAACTTATTTGTTGAAACTTGACATAAAATTCGAATTGCCTATGTATAATGGTGAGGTAAATGCTGAGATATTAGATAACTTGGTTCGTCAACTTGAAGTGTACTGCAGGATACAAAGGATAAATTATGATGACACCAAGATTCAGCTTGCTTCATTAAGGTTGGAAGGTGCAACTCTTATTTGGTGGGAAGCCAAAACTCAAGAGGACACGAAGAAACAAAGTAAGGTCTTAACCTCTTGGAATTATTTTTTTGTTGCACTAACAAGAAAATTATATCCATTAACATACATGAAAAAATCTATAATGGATTGGCAAAACATTAGGAAATTAAGGGGTCAAAGTGTGCAAATCTATACTCAAGAGTTTAGAAGAAGAGCACTAATATTGGGTGTAGATTTATCATCACAAGATACTTTGTTGAAATACATTGTAGCTTTTCATAGCTATTTGAGACATACCATACTCATGTTTAAACCTACAATTTTAGATGAGGTTTGTGTACAGGATATACACCTATAATCAAGAGGGAAAAATGTTCCACAAGAGGGCAACAAAAATCCATTTAAAAGTGGAGTCAAAATAAAGGGTAAGTTCAAAGGACAAGAGAAGAAGAATGCTTCCATCAAGAAAGAAGGAGAAAAATTAACATGCAAACAGTGTGCAAAAGATGGTCGCGATGAGGAACACTGTTGGAAACTTCGTCCTAAGATGAGACCAAAAAAATTTAACAGCAAAGGGAAGCAAAAGACAACTGCAACTACACAACATGATTTAGGATCTGATTTGGGAGATGAAACAAAAATCACAACGATGGGTTTGAAAGGTAAGGACATAGAAAGCACTATTTATTCAAGTTTTCGTAATGATACTCGAGATGAGAAAACAATAATTGAACTTTTCCATATTCGATTTATTTCAAAGCATACCAAAATTGATACACTCTTTGATAGTGGTTCACAAGAAAATCTTATTTCTGAAGACTTAGTCAAGAAGTTGAATTTAGAGACCATTTCTCATCCAAGACCTTATCCTTTAGGTTGGATATGCAAGAATGTAAATTTGAAAGTGATGAGGAAATGCATACTTATATTTGCAATTACAACAAACTTTCTTGATGAAGTTGAACTTTATGTAGTTCCACCTGATATTTCTAGTATTGTTTTGGGAAGCCCATAAATTTATGATAGGAAAGCTATTTTTCATCCCCATGAAAACAAGTATAACTTGTTCAAATATGGTATTGAGTACATTTTTATAGCACATCGACAGAAACTAAATCTTGTGAATGTCGAAAAAATGAAGAGACTTATTAACTCTAGCAATAATTTTGTGCTTTTAATGATCAAACAAAAGAATGATGTTGATAATGAAGCCTTTCACGATTTTGATTCAAAGTTGAAATCTAATTTGATTGACGTTGTTAACCAATATGATGAGATGTTTCAAGAGCCTAAGGTATTGCCTCCCAAAAGAGGAATCCAACATGAAATCCAATTGCAGCAAGATTGTCCTCTTCCTAACATTGCCATGTGCAAGATGTCAGTGATGGAAAATTCAAAAATTAAAAAAATAAATCCAAGAGTTTCTTGACAAGGGAATCATCCAAACAAGTACTTCACCATTTGATTCACCTATTGTGTTGGTGCCAAAGAAATATGGAACATGGCTGATTGGAATCTGGATTAGGGGCAAAATTTTACTAAAAAAACAAAGTGCTCAAAATCGCTCCAAACAAGAATGACCGGATAGGTCTCATTGCAAGGGAACTGGTGCACTTTGTTTCAGTCAAAACAAATTTTGTATGAGGAAGATAGAGCCTCTTGTTCGTTTTCCTAAATCGCTACAAAGTTTGCAGAAAAGGACAGGAAGGTGACATGGCAGCCTAGTTAGCAAAAAGGAATATTCTGGGAATATTCCTTCATTTCGCCCAATGGCAGTATGCCAAGTTTCAATTTTTGGATGGTGGTTGAGTGAGTGATTTGTTGCGTTTCTATTGGTATAATTTTAAGCCAATGGGAAGAGGACATGTGGCAAGCCCGTGTAGAAATTTTCTGAATAAATCACTTATTCAATGGAGATTAACCCGATCACACATCAATTTCGAATTGCATGCATAACACATAATCTCTTCTACAATTAATTGTCACATGCGGAAAGAATAGAAGCGATAGCACATCAAATCATCACACACATTAACACAGTATGTATGGGGAAAGCTTATAGCTAAAAACCCCTCAGATATTCTGTATATTATAATGGAGAGAACATGCAGCAATACATAGCACAATACTCCTCACAAGTACTCAGTACTATCTCCCAAAGCTACACAAAAACTAGCTTGGTTTTGAACAAGTCACAGGTTCAAAACACACCCACTAATTTCCCTGCCTCTATTGCGCAATCAAGGTTGGTCTAAATAGAGATCCAAGTTCGAATCTCACTGGCTCCAACTGCGCAATTTTCATTGGTAATTTCCTCCAAGTGTGGTGCAAATCTCATGCACAACTGATGTCGCAACTGATAGCTAACTCAACCCTTTCATCTACCTCTTTCACTTGTCGCCACTGAACTGTCCATGCACCGAGTTAAACTGATGTGTTCTTTAGTTGAATAATGAGTTAATAATTAGTGAATTAAATAATATTTAATTCACACAACTCATCTCTAGTGTATTAGCCAGTTAAACTAAATACAACTAGTTCAACTAGTTAACCAGAACACCCCCTCCATTAACTGTCGCATCAACTCCACCGAACTCCGCCACTTGAGCTCTAACTGAAGTCAACCATGCATTAGCTCTACTAACCCATAGGAAAAGCGTATTTCCTTCTGGCAGCTGCATGCCCCACCTCCGGGGGTCAAACTGAAGTGCTCCAAGAGAGTAAACTGAAGTTTAGAGTCCAAATATTATTAAGGGTAAATAATATTTGACTGTTCTATTTTTAGCCCGCCAGTCTAAAAATAGACTTCGACCTAAATGATAAAAATAGAGATCCATATATTTTTACCAACATGACCAATCCTCCAAGAATAGCATACTGCAGCTCCCGGTCCATGATCCATATGTCTAAAAATAGACATAGTCTAAAAATAGACTTTTCGACAAAAATCACATGTGTGGTCCCCACCTAGTTTAGGTGATCACTTTCCAACTAGGATCAGGAAAGATGTTTCAAGAGGCCTCCTTCACTATTTCTTGTTGCCATTTTCAACACTCCCTCTCAACAAGAAAGGAATGTCTTTGCATGCGACATGCAATTCCATGCATTCGCCCTGCAACCTTCACAAGCGCCATGCAACTCCATGCATCTGCTCTGCAACTCCTCTGAAACTGAATAGGCTCCAAACAACTCAATCAGTCTTGATGCATCTAGCATCTATCATCAAAGTCTTTGACTTCTACTTGGCCAACTGCACATGTCATCAGGAACTACTGCGCTGTTGAACTCTTGCACCCATGCACTCTTGCACTTGTTGTCAACTCTGATCCGCGCTCCAGTATCCGACACTGTCACTTTGATCTGCCTGCATCACTCCAACTGATCTTGCTACTGCTGCGCTATGGGCACCTCGTAGCCAGGTTCAATCCATGAGATCCACACCATCTCATGAATCTGCCCAGAAATCTCCTCATGGGATTAATCATGCATGTCCCCCCACTTCATACCTGGTGGTATAGCTGCATGCACTCCTTCTGCCCGTCTGGCATGAAATTTCTCTGCATGAGTGGTTTCTTCCACTCCATGATCCTCTTGTGGCTGCTCCACATCCCGAGGTTCACTATCACCTGCATGCAAAACTTGCTCCCTCTCAAGCATCAATTTCATGTCTTTCTTGCCTGCATGCAACACTTGCTCCCTCTCAAGCTTCAGTTGCATGTCTTCCTTCCGCTTCCCAACAGTAGGAAGCTCCGTAGACATCCCATCTACTTCAAGTCTGTAGAGATTCTTTGCTCAAATCCCAACCTTCTTGACTTGTCCCGTTGCCTTGTGCCGAAGGAAAACTTTTCCTTCTCTGAAGACAACTTCATACCCTTTATCCTCTAACATTGCGAATGAGATCAGATTCTTTGTTAGACCTGGTACATGCAATACATCTTGTAAGAGAATGATTTTACCTGACTCCCTCTGAAAGGTTATGGTACCAATGCCGGTCGCATTGTATCGTCCACCGTCGCCCAACTCAACATGCATCTGGAGACCTTTCTCCACCAAGTCACTGAAAAGATTTGCATCTCCCGTCATGTGAAAGGAAGCACCACTATCAATATACCACCCCGATCCCAATGCACTAGACAACATGCATGTGATCAATGAGAAGTCCAGCTCAAATTGCGAGGCAAGAGCCTCACCAGCTGCAGATCCAGCAGCCTGCTTGTTCTTCTTCTTCTTGGGGAAATTCGTGGCGTAATGTCCATGATCGTGACAGTGAAAACACTTCACTTTGGACATGTCACGCTCTTTACCATCCACACCGGATTGAGAAGCCTTCTCCTTTCCCTTCCCCTTCCTTGCTTTGGCAGCCAAAGCGCAGTCTTCTTCATCAGATACCTTTGATGAAGATCCGTCCCTGGTAGTCCTCCTGATCTCCTCTTGCATGAGATCCGACCACAGTCGCTCCCATCCCGGCAACTTCTCCCGACCATTGACACTATCCTGATAGGAATGCAAGCCTTCGGAAGACCAAGGAGAGCCAGGTCCACCATTTCCTCATCTTCGACAGTCACCCCCACACTTCCCAGCTCATCTCTGCACTGAGTGAACTTCGTGAGGTATTTTGCGATGCTGTCGCCTTTCTCCATCTTGATGTTTCTTAGTCTATCCTTGAGCGCCAGCTTCCTTTGGTCGCTCTTGCTTTGGTACAGATCCGTCAAAGCTTTCCACATCAAATATGGAGAAGCCTTTCCATGCAGGCTGGATACAATGTGATCCTTTACGCCCTCCAACAGGATCCTTCGACACTTTGCTTGTTTCTTTCGCCAGGCTTCCACAACATCAGCATCATTAGAAGTAGGCTTTGGAATCTCTTTCTCCACGAATTCCAACAGCCCATTATCATCTAATACAGCCTCCATGCGGTCCTTCCATGCAACATAATTTGAACTGCCTTCCAAGGCATATTCTAGTCGCAAACCGTTGAAAGACATTTTCACCGCGGCACCAAGAACACAAATCTGCAAATTCGGATTTCACCACCAGCTCATAACTCAATCTCTTCCGATCTACACTTGAGAACAAATTATTTCCAAATCAGAGATTGACTGCATGGGATTTTACCAGACCTTTCACTTTCCAAAGAAAGATGAATCCCGAGGCTATCTGGCCCGTATGCAGGCTCTGTCCGAGGAAATAAGTTTGCAATCACCGTAATAGATCTCGACAATTAATATCGCTCCGATACCATGTAGAAATTTTCTGAATAAATCACTTATTCAATGGATATTAACCTGATCACACATCAATTTCGAATTGCATGCATAACACATAATCTCTTCTACAATTAATTGTCACATGCGGAAAGAATATAAGCGATAGCACATCAAATCATCACACACATTAACACAGTATGTATGGGGAAAGCTTATAGCTGAAAACCCCGCAGCTATAGTATATTATAAATGGAGAGAACATGCAGCAAATACATAGTACAAACTCCTCACAAGTACTCAGTACTATCTCCCAAAGCTACACAAAAACTAGCTTGGTTATGAACAAGTCACAGGTTCAAAACACACCCACTACTTCTCTGCCTCTATTGCGCAATCAAGGCTGGTCTAAATAGAGATCCAAGTTCGAATCTCACTGGCTCCAACTGCGCAATTTTCATTGGTAATTTCCTCCAAGTGTGGTGCAAATCTCATGCACAACTAATGTCGTAACTGATAGCTAACTCAACCCTTTCATCTACCTCTTTCACTTGTCGCCACTGAACTGTCCATGCACTGAGTTAAACTGATGTGTTCTTTAGTTGAATAATGAGTTAATAATTAGTGAATTAAATAATATTTAATTCACACAACTCATCTCTAGTGTATTAGCCAATTAAACTAAATACAACTAGTTCAACTAGTTAACCAGAACACCATCTCCATTAACTGTCGCATCAACTCCACCGAACTCCGCCACTTGAGCTCTAACTGAAGTCAACCATGCATTAGCTCACCTAACCCATAGGAAAAGCATAAATCCTTCTGGCAGCTGCATGCCCCACCTCCGAGGGTCAAACTGAACCTCCGGGGGTCAAACTGAAGTGCTCCAAGAGAGTAAACTGAAGTTTAGAGTCCAAATATTATTAAGGGTAAATAATATTCGACTGTTCTATTTTTAGCTAGGCAGTCTAAAAATAGACTTCGACCTAAATGTCTAAAAATAGATGTCCATCTATTTTTACCAACTTGACCAATCATCCAAGAATAGCATCCCGCAACTCCTAGACCATGCTCCATATGTCTAAAAATAGACATAGTCTAAAAATAGATTTTTCAACAAACTACATGTAAAACCCACCTGGTTTAGGCATCACTTCAACGAGGATCAGAAAGATGTTTCAGGACCCCCTTCATCGTTTGTTGCCACCTGCCAACAGCCCTGAGGCCGCCACTTCGCCTCTCCAAGGCCAAAATTTCTTAAGTCTGGGTCGAATTTTATTAATATATTATGTGGAAAAAATATAAACATTGGTGGAAGGGCGAAGTTCAAGTTCAAACCCACGACCTCCCCCCACATAACACATGCTCTTACCAACATACCACAAAACAAGATTTTAATATGTATAGGGCATGGCATTTATTTGAAGTTTGTTTTGGTTTTGGCGAAGGCAAAAAGGGCCAGCTGGCAATTTTACTGACATCAGACCACATAACACCCTAGAACCTATGGTGAAGTGTTATTTTCAATGGCTTTTGATTGAGATTTGTGGATAAAAATATTTGTGAAACTACATCAGAATAGATTTGGTCGACGCGTTTCGAACCAACCAGTGTGGTTCATCATCAGGACAAGATGGAAAATCTGATCAATAAACCCCTTTAAATAGATCTTAAAGCTCCAACTAGCCGTTTGTAAAATAACGACTAGTTTGATTCAAATCAATAGTTTATTTATTAACAAAGAATAAATCCCATGATTAATGTTTAAAATCTGAATTTTATATATTTATATTTATTTTAAATAAAAATAAAAATTATTAATCTAAAATAATTTTGAAGAATAAAATAACTATTTAATATTTATATATATTTATTTTTTATATAATAATTATTTATTTCTTTTTATTATTATTAGTTTTTTATATCGAATAAATTAAATGTTAAAATAATTAAATACTATTTATAGTTTATATATATATATTTTATATGTTAGTTGATCATGTTGACACCTAATCCTATGGGTTGGGTGTGGATATTTAATATTGTATAATAAATAATATTAGGAAATAAGGAAGGCCAAGAGTCACTGGGAGATGAATCCCAATAGCCTCACCTCCATGTATAAATACATGCACATTCTTCATCTAATACATATTCTGATTTGCGGAGTTACCTCCTGGTTTGACATGGCAATGTGAGCTTACCCCCCACTATCGCATTTTTGCCCATGGTAACTCTCATTCCTTTGCCTACTTAGCTTTATGATAGTTTTGTTGCTCTTATAAAATGAGCATCAGAATTCTCTAATGTTTTTCTTCTCGTAATTTTTGCCCAGCTTCCATTTTTTTTGGTGTTCGAGATTCTCGTGAATTTTGCATTCCCGAATTTCGTAAATCAGCCTCAGACACACTCCAAGAAATTGCATATAAATTGCCATTCCAAATTAAATGTCTTCGCCTCCATATATCACCTCCCACACATCGATACTGCCACTTCAGTGATATTAACGCCCCCCCCCCCCCCGCCTTCACTACTCCGCGCTGTCATACGCTCAGTAATTTATAATATCACACCCTCATTGCTACGCTCCAAAATAAAGTCTGACTCCCTATCTCTCTCTGCCCCCATTCCATTTCCCACGACTGCACACACGTGGTATCCAATATCACGGTAACGCCATTCCAGATTTTTAGCTCGCATGGTATCGGCTCCTCTGCAACTGTAACGCACCGCCCACCATTCATAATACGTCTGTCCAATACAATACGCCGCATTCAAAAACAACAACGCTCCGCCCACAGCAACGCTCCCTCGGCCTTTGGCTACCATCCCCTATCATTGCGCATTGCTTATCCCTGTTTATAATACCACTGCACGCTGTTTATAATACCATATCACTGTTTATAATACACGCCTCCCTCACTGCTATCTCTCCCCATACACCCGCGCCCCCTCACTGCTATCTCTCCCCATACACCCGCACCCCCTCACTGCTATCTCTCCCCATACACCCGCACCCCCTCACTGCTATCTCTCCCCGCATTCCCCACGCCAACTACAGCAGTTCCTCGTCACTACTCTTCACTCCGTCCTGCTGCCTACCCGAATACCTCCCACCCGGTACCCCTAGCTCCGGCCACGACTCCCTTGTGGCCTCACGGCCCTCCTCCCTGCATACCCGACTCCAATAACTCCACGTTGTCTTTGTAATATGATACAATATCGCTCCCTCCCACCATAATACAATACGTTATCTTTGTATATACAATACGCTGTCTTTATATATATCGCTCCTTTGCACCATAATACAATACGCTCTCTTTATAATACAATACGATGTCTTTGTAATATCGCTCCCTCCCACCATAATACCGCCCCTCCTCTTCCATGTTTGTATTATTTCCGCCTCCCGCCCGCCCCTCCCACTATATAATACTTTTTGTCCCATTCTATTTACAAAACCATTTCATAATACCGCCCCATTCATATATTCAATACCGCCTCCATAACACAATATCCATATAAATTTTGTTTCTTCAAACAAAAAATATATATATATATATATTTTTTGGTGCAGAATTCAGTATTTTTAGCAAGACTTTTTTTCCCATTCAATTGAGTATACTTTCATAATTGAAGATTTTTTCCCCTCAAAAACAATTTTTTCCAGCAAAGTAATCATTCTTTCCTTTCAGAAGAATGCATTCTCTCATATCTATTGTAGGGGTCGTTCTCTCCGGCAAAGAGAACTATCTTGAATGGTCTCGGAAGATTAAGCACACTCTCATTTTTAATGAATTGTGGAAAGGAATCTATGAAGGACAAGAAGGAAATCCACCAGCAAAGCCCACTTCAGACAAAGAGCTCGCCATTTGGGAAAACAAGAACTGCGAGGCCTATGCCTTGATTGAAGCTTCCGTAAATGAAGAGGTGAGTTGCCATATTTCATCATTCTCAAATGCCTATGATGCCTTGAGCAAGCTAAAAGAACTCTATGACTCACATTCAGAATTAGAAAATGTTCAATTGATGATTAAGTTGTTCAGTCTTGAAATGAAGAATGATGATCCCCTTTCTTTAGCTTCATAAGTTAGATATATCATGCATGATATTGATAGCACTGGTGTAAAAATGGACATACCTCTCATAGCATATGTTAAGACATTATATCCGACTTACTCACATTATCTTGAGTCTTTGCAAGCAAGTGGGAACCTTGAGCATATCACCTTTGATACACTTGAGAAAAAGTTTGCAGAAAGAGAGAAAGCTTTCGGGAAGATGATAGTCCCTTCGTCTTCCGAAGAGGCTGCATACTTGGCACATAGAGAAAGGAGTCATGCTCCAGATTCATCCAGAGGAAGAGGTGGTAGAAGAGGATGAGGAAGAAGAAACTTCACAGAAAGGGGGGGCAGACAATTTGACAAATCCAATATTCATTGCACACGTTGCAATAAAGATGGACATGATCCATCCAAATGCAGAACACCTTGCAAGAAAATTGAGCAGCAAATAAATCAAGACAAAGGTAAAACTAATGACAAAGACAAAGGTAAAGCACTTGAGTCCGCTCATTATGTTCTAGCACATTGTAAAAATGGAGTAACTAAAGACTTGTTTGATGTTTCATTTACTTCATGGAGAGATGATTGGTTGCTAGATTCAGGAGAAACATGTCACATGACATTTAGAAAAGATTTTTTTGAAGAATTCACTGACAAAGTTGATGGAGCAGTATATTTCGTAGATAAATCCAAACTCAAGCCATCAGGGCTTGGCGCAGTCAGGCTTAAACTGCCTAGTCTTCCAGATCATATTATACATGAGGTTCTATACCTCCCTGAGTTTGAAGAGAAACTTGTTGTCCCTGGTCGAAATCCGGCAGCAAGGACACTCAATTCACTTGTTTGATGGCAAGGCAGAGGTCAGAAAAGCATCAAATCACTCACTTGTCATGGAGGGAATAGAAGAAGGGAGACTCTTGAAGCTGAAAGGTTCATCTGCTCATGCTCAAAACTTTGCATTCAGTTCACATCATGATGAAGGTACATTCCCATCAAGTCTTTTATGGCATGCTAGATTTGGACACTTGAACTATGAAAGCCTTCGTTTGTTGAAGAAAAAATGGTGTTAATGGACTGCCTACAATTCCTAGAAAACCTAAGGAATGTGATGCTTGTATTCTAGGAAAGCATAGCAAACAGCCATTTCATGATTCACACTCCAAAGAACATAGAAAACTTGAGCTTGTTCATTCAGATTTATGTGGCCCTATGCCTATTGCTTCTGCAAATGGAAATAAATACATGATGACATTTATTGATGACTACACCAGAATGTGTTGGATTTACTTATTGAAGAATAAGTCTGATGCTTTTCAAACATTCAATAATTTTCATGCATGGATTGAAAATGATGCACAAACACATATTGGCTCTCTACGTACTGATAATGGAAAAGAATACACTTCAAACGAATTTGAAAATGATCTTCGTCAACATGGAATCAAACATCAAACAACTGTGCCATATAATCCACAACAGAACGGTGTAGCTGAAAGAATGAACAGAACTATTTTAAATATGGTCCGCTCCATGTTATTTTTCAAGAATGTAAAATTGATGTTTTGGGCTGATGCAGTTCTATGTGCTGTTTACATAAATAATAGGTGTCCTTCAAGTTCAATTAGAAACAAAACTCCTTTTTAAATGTGGCATGGCCACATTCCTTCGGTAAAGCATTTCAGGGTCTTTGGGTCCACTTGTTATGCCTTGATACCCAAGGGTCAAAGGAACAAACTTGGTGCTAGAAGCAGAAAATGTATCTTCTTGGGGTACTCCAATACCTCCAAAGGATATCGTCTCTATGATGAAACAAATAAGAAGTTTGTAATAGCAAGAGATGTCATATTTCTTGAATCTTCCAAGAGTGACAAGGTTGTTGAGCGGCAACTTGATCGCCTGGATAGATTCACACATGCAAAGTCCTTCCAAGAATTTGATAATGTGATTCCACATCTTGAAGGGGGATTCCGATATTGAATCAAACTGTGGAATCATGTCCTGAAGCACTCTCTCCCCCACATGAAGAAACAACCACGGATGACACATTGGATGATGTGATTGACAGAATTGGGAGATTGAATCTTGAATCAATCCCAACTCGGTCAAATGACCAGCCTGGGCCATCTCAGAAAGGTCCTCCCAAATGGCTGACAAAGACACTGGAGAATGTTCATCCTGATGAGGTTGGAAAAACAGGAACAAGAAGTTCCACTCAGCAAATCGAAGGTGATGTAGATAATTCTGATTCTCCTGTTGATATGGATATTGCTTATAACTGTGAATTGAGTTTGTCTACAGATCATGAACCAACTTCCTTCAAAGAAGTCGCTTCTCATGATGAATGGAAAGAAGCGATGCAAAAGGAGTATGATGCCTTGATAAATAATGGCACTTGGAAGCTGGTTGATCCACCTTTGGGAACAAAACCAATTGGCTGTAAGTGGGTCTACAAGAACAAGTATAAAGCAGATGGCTCACTTGACAAGCACAAGGCCAGGCTTGTGGCAAAAGGTTTTGCACAAAAATAAGGAATCGATTATGAAGAAAATTTTGCTCCCACAGCAAAATGGACCACCATCCGGTCTCTCTTTTCCCTAGCAACTCAGAATGGATGGAAAGTCCATCAGATGGATGTAAAAACAACATTTTTGAATGGAGATCTAAAGGAGAAAGTTTATATGTCCCAGCCAGAAATATTTGTTGTAAAGGGTCAAGAAAACAAAGTTTGCAAGCTTATAAAATCCTTGTATGGCCTCAAGCAAGCACCACGAGCCTGGTATGAGAAATTAACCGAGCATCTTCTGAAACTTGACTTCAAACATTTTGATCTTGATGATGCAACTTTTTTTGTTAAGAAAGTTGGAAAAATAGTTGTATATCTTGTGGTGTATGTAGATGATCTTTTGATAACAGGGAACAATGAGAGCTATATTGCATCCATGAAGAAATAATTGAAGAAAGGTTTTGAAATGACTGATTTGGGTCATGTTCATTACTATCTGGGTATTGAAGTAATTCAACATCCTAAATTTATATTTCTTTCTCAAAAGAATTACATTGGAGATCTCTTGAACAAATTTGGCATGGATGAATGTAATCCCTTAACCACTCCAATGGAACAAAACTTGAAGCTCACATCTATTGAAGGGAAGGAATTTGAGGATGCAACTAAGTATAGACAGCTTGTAGGAAGTCTTATCTACCTGACCACCACCAGACCTGGCATTTCATTTGTTGTTGGAATCCTCTCAAGGTTCATGCAAAAACCTTGTGAAGGACATTGGTCTGTTGCAAAAAGAGTGTTAAGGTACTTGAAGGGGACTCAAGACTTTGGACTCAAATATACACAGGTAGGCGACTTCAGCTTGATCGGATACTCTGATTCAGACTTTGATGGCAACAAAGAAACAGGGGTGTTACTACAGGTTACACCATGAGTCTTGGATCAGGAGTTGTCTCATGGAGATCACACAAACAGTCAGTTCCAGCAGATTCCACGACCGAGGCAGAATATGTGGCAGCAGCTGAAGCAACAAAGGAAATTGTGTGGCTCCGGAAAATCCTGGAAGATTTGCAGATGAAAAAAATGTACTCCACACCACTCATGATCGACAACACTTCTGCAATAAAGTTGGCCAAGAACCCAAAGTTCCATGATCGAACAAAGCACATCAATAAAAAATACCATCTAATTCGACATCATGTTCAGGCCAAAACCATCCATCTACATCATTGTTCCACAAATGAGAAAACTGCTGATATCTTCACCAAAGCACTTGGAAGAGAAAAGTTTGAAAAGTTCAGATCGATGCTTGGGCTCACCAAAATCCCTTCGGATTAAAGGGGGGAATGTTGACACCTAATCCTATGGGTTGGGTGTGGATATGTAATATTGTATAATAAATAATATTAGGAAATAAGGAAGGCCAAGAGTCATTGGGAGATGAATCCCAATAGCCTCACCTTCATGTATAAATACATGCACATTCTTCATCTAATAACACATTCTGATTTGCGGAGTTACCTCCTGGTTTGACAGATCAAAACCCAAAACATCAGTTACCTTAAATTATAAATAATTTTATTTAACGTTAAAAAATAAATAAATAAAATATAAAATAAAAATAAAACTAAATAAATAAATATTTAATAAATATAAATAAAAATATAAAAAATCTAAAATATAAATATAAATAAAATAAGTAAAAATAAAATAAAATAAATAGATGAAAATAAAAACAAAAACGAATAAAATGAAAAATATAAAAACAACGAATAAAAATAAAAATCAAATAAATAAATAAAATTGTAATAAATAAACAAATAATAATAATAATGATATTAAAAAAGAAAAATTATAAAATTATTGGGAATGAAGGGCAGGAATCCAGCATTTGCTGACAATCCATCCATCATCTCTGTTGAGGTTAACAAGCCTCTTTTTGATATAAAAAAATAAAAAATAAATAAAATAAAAATTATATATTGAAACTATAAATAGTATCTAATTATTTTAACATTTAATTTATTCGATATAAAAAACTAATAATAATAAAAACAAATAAAAAATTATTATATAAAAAATAAATATATATAAATATTAAATAGTTATTTTATTCTTCAAAACTATATTCGATTAATAATTATTATTTTTATTAAAAATAAATATAAATGTATAAAATTCAGATTTTAAACATTAATCATGGGATTTATTCTTTGTTAATAAATAAACTATTATATATTTTTTGATTTGAATCAAACTAGCCGTTATTTTACAATCGGCTAGTTGGAGCTTTAAGATCTATTTAAAGGGGTTTATTGATCAGATTTTCCATCTTGTCCTGATGATGAACCACACTGGCTGGTTCGAAACGCGTCGACCAAATCTATTCTGATGTGATTTTCACCGAAATATTTTCATCACATTTTATGGATCACAGAAGCAAAATTCCTAATATGGGATTAATATTTTTAATGGCACAAATTAAACATTAAATATGGGTTAATTAACCCATAAACATAATTATGTGCGCTAATCCAAATTTAAATCAATTTTTTGTTAATTGTGTGCTTAGTGCTAAACTTCCAGTTAAATGTGCTTAACACTAATTAATCCTGGGATTAATTCAGCGGCCATTTTTTCAGGTCCGCTATTTTCGGCGCCAACTACAAAATTAGCAAAATTAACTGGAGTTTCTCCATATTTGGAGGAGTTTTCCTAGGGAAAACCGAAGAAGCCATAAATTTGGCATATTTCAACCAAATTAGGCTCAGAAAGAGTCATTCCTAGATAATTTGGATGCTATGAGAATGATGGTGCAGTTGCAGAGGCAAAGGAGCACGTCTGTAAGTTTTTTTTCCCTGTGAAGATTAAAGAATCCTAGGGCCACCAGGAGAGGAGGTCATGCCTAGTCCACTTGAAGACCATTTTCAGAGCTTGAAGAGTCTATTTTGAGGTTTTTGGGTCTTTTGAATCCAATGGAGTAGGTTTAAAACCCATTGGATCACTTTACGTGTATGTAACTATATAATTTACCATTAATCCAAAGAGGGCCTAGCTAGTTGAAGCAGGTCCATGTAGATGTAGTCTAGGAGGGGTGAACTCCATTATAAGCTATTTTGTAATGTGTTTTTTGTGTGTTATTTCTATGAAATTTAGTTGTTGTACATGTGCTTTTAACATCTAATTAACTCATTAATTTCTCATAAAAAATACAAAACATGACACATAAACCCTCACATAACTGGCTAATTTGAGACGATCCTAAACACATTTATTTTAACTGATGAGGGAGCTAGCACAACAAAACTAGTTTTTCCATATTCATATCAATGGCGCATGTGTGTGGAATTTCATGCATTAAACATTATTATGGTAAAGAACCCTTATCCACTTCCTATAACTGATGATTTACTTTATCAAATGAAATATGTTGTGTATTTTACTAAGCTGGACTTAAGGAGTGGCTATCATCAAATCAAAATTGTTGAAGGAGACATATGGAAGACATCATTCAAAACAAAGCAAGGTTTGTTTTAATGGTTGGTTATGCCCTTTAGGCTTTGTAATGCTCCTACTACTATCATGGATGTGATGAATGATGAGTTGAGGCCTTTTCTAGATGACTTTGTGATAGTATATTTAGATGACATATTAATTTTCATCTTGTGAATAACATGTCATGCATGTCAAAAATGTATTAGATGTCTTGAAGAAAGAAAAGTTGTTTTTAAATATCTGGAAATGTCATTTTGGGAAAAATTCCTTAGTCTATTTGGGTCATATTGTTGTAGGAGGAGAGTTTAAAATAGATCCCTCCAGGGTTGGCGTCATTTTGAGTTGGCTAAGGCACAAAACAAAGACAAAGGTTAGAAAATTTTTGTGAGCAACCCAATATTGGAGGAATTTTATTGTTAACTTCTCTTCTATCGCACCTCCATTGCATGCATTGACAAGTGTGAAGCAAGACTTCCAGTGGGGAGGTAAGAAGCAAAAATAATTTGATGCATTGAAGTAAAATATCAGTTCAACTCCTGTACTTACAATTCCAGACTTGATACAGTCATTTGAGATACAGACAGATGCATGTGAATATGCCATGGGCATAGTCTTAATGCAACATGGTAAGCCAATATGTTTTCATTTAGAAAATTTTAATCATGCAGCGATTAACTATCCTACATATGACAAGGAATTGTATTCATTGGTACAAAGAATGAAAAAGTGGAAACATTATTTGATGGGTAAATAAACAATCATTCACACAGATCATCAACCATTGCAATACGTGCAATCACAAAAAAATATGCAGCAAGCAAGGCACTTTCGATGGATGGGTTTTCTTTAAAAATTCCACTTGGTGATCAGGTATAAGAAAGGTATCTATAACAAGGTTATTGATATGGTTTCTAGACCAATTTTTAGTGCATCCATTAATCTTAAGCATAATTCTGCCATGCATGAGAGCTATGTCAAACAATATGCTTTAGATAATGATTTCAAAGATGTATATGCAAATTTGTGTCAAGGTAACTAAGTAGAGGAATTGGATTATCATGTGCATGATAACTTATTGTACCATCTTGGCAATATTTGTATTCCACAAGGGGGGAGAGTCAACATCATAAGGGAAGCACATACTTCTCTTATTGCTGGTAATTTCAGTGTAGGTAAGATAGTGGCACAATCATAGAGGTATTGCTATTGGCCTCATATGCTATAAAGTGTGTCACGATTTGTAAGAGGATTTTCATTATGTGTTGTAAGCCTAGCAATAGAAAGTTGGGATTGTATACACCAATTCATGTACCTTCTTGTCCATGGGAGAGTGTTTCTATGGAATTTATAGGAGGTCTACCTATGTCTAGGAGAGGTCATGATTATCATTATGTAGTTGTGGATAGGTTCAGCAAAATGTATATTTTGATGCCTTGTAAAAATCAGGTTACAGTTGAACAAACCGCTTAGTTATTCTTTCAAAATGTATGGGTGCATTTTTGGTTGCCCACATCTATTGTTAGTGATCGATATTCTCTCTTTATTGGGAACTTTTGGTCAAGCTTGTGGGGACTCATCGACACCAAATTAAAAAAGAGTACAAAATTTCATCCGCAAACAGATGGCCAAAAAGAGGTAGTGAAGAGGACAGTGATACATCTTCTTCGTGGTTATTGCAGCAAGAATCCTAAGTTGTGGGATGACCATTTTCACTATATTCAGCATGCTTACAACCAGGTCAAGCACTCTTAAACTAAAACCTTGCCATTTGAGGCATGTTTGGGATACTTTCCTAAATATCCTTTAGATTTTATCTTTGGGAAATATGTTTCTATTGATGGTGATAGTGACAAAGACAAAGCTAAAGTATTCATTGAACAAGTTCAATTGGTACATCAAACAATTGGAGAAGATTCAAGTCAATTACAAGACAAGACATGATAACCATCATGTAGATCACAATTTCCAAGTTAGTGATGAATTTTGGCTTCACATTAGCAAAGAGAGACTCCAAGGAGAAGGTAAAAAGCTGAAACCAATTCCATATGGCCCATACATGAAAATTTATCCAGTTGTTAATGTTGATAATCTAAGATTGTATGAACCTCCTTTTATTGAAGATCAAGGAGATAATGTTCAAATTCCTTGAATTGAATATTTCCCTCCTAGATATCTTGAAGAATTATAGAAAGTAACTATCGTTGAAAAAGAAAAAAAAAAGGACTTCAAAATGAGGAAACGTGGAATATCTTCGTGTGGGGCTCAAGGGTACAAATCCAAGAAAAGCCAAATGGATTGAGATTGGAAGGGTGAGGGAACTGTACCCTCACCTTTTTGTCAACTGAAAGTGATATTTTGGGGTCCAAAAGCTTCCAGTGGGGAGGAATGATCCAGTGGATCAATTTTATGCTCAAAATTCAAATTTCTCATAATGGAATGAAACCTATGTTCTTGCATAGATCTCGCTGTTCTAAATCTAGCGTAACTCATTTCGAGGAAAAACAACTTTGTATGCTCATACAATCGTGTTCTATCTGTTTTTGGAAATAGCTAAAAAAAATGGCTTTTGGATGTACAGGGTTGCCCAGTCAGCAGTCCATACTATTGACTAGACCTTGACTATGCATGGTTGACTGGACCTTTTTGGGCTAATCACAGTGCGTCACTTGTCATGTGCTAGTTGGTTTGAGGTGGAGAAATTTCATTGGTTGATGGTTCGACCAATGAGGGAACGCCACATGGGCCAACCAAAGTTTGCCATGTGGCACCCTAGTGGCTGACCAAAACTTTGGTTTTGGGCTGATAACACTTCAGAGGAATCAAACAAAGCACCTCAGGGTGGCAAGACCGGTGTGTTACCAACGTGTTACGCATGTGTGACTTTACAATATATGTTTCAACATTTTATTTAAATGTGTGTGATGGTGTGTTTGGGGGTGGGTCAGGGCTAGCCCCAACCCTGATCGTCGCGCCCATAGAAATAAGGGGCAGGACCAGGGGCCAGGGCTTAGCCCTGCCCCGCCATTTTTTATATTAAAATAGTTCGACCGCCGATATTAATAAAAAAATAAGTTGTTAGGCCACATTATGAAAATTAACGGTCCCACAATTTTTTTAGTTTTTTGGCAGAAAATTATCTCAGTTAGCGCTTTTTGGGGTGAAATTGTAGGGTGGTTTGCAGGCAGGTCGAAATTGTAGGACGAATTGCTGGAAAAACTTGTGGAGATCATAACTTCTTCAGTTTTTGGCCTTTTAGGGAGCAGAAAGAGACTAAACAGGGATTTTTAATAGTTATGAAGCCATTGGAGCTACTAGTACAACCATTTGAGCACTATAAATGTATTTAAACACCATGTTTTGAGCATAATTAAAGAGGCCCAACCATTGGAAGTTAGACCAAGAGACATAGCCCAGGAGGGGTGAACTCCATCATCAATTGTTGTTGGGTTTTTACTATTATGGTGATATTGTCTTGTATTTTCTGCAAAAACTTAGTTTTAATTTCATGTTTATGTGTTTAATAATTTGACAAAATAGGCTTAAACCCTAATTGAATCACTTGCAAAATTTCACAAACCTCAAGCAATTTTTAAATACAGATCAGTTTTCCTCCCTGAGCAAGACCTATGGACCTATGTAATTATGGATGCTTTCAATGAAGCGATGGAGAAAGCACCCATCTCAAGGATTACTTCAAATATTAGCTTTGGACAATAGGTAGGATTTTTAACTATGGTTTGATTGGCATATTATACCATTCATTTAAAACATAAAAAAAGAATATTATATATAATGATTTTCCCAAGTTTCCTTACCTTCTGAGTCTCGATTTATCTACTCAACATGCCAAACATTGGTGTGCTTGTGAGTTTCAATGAGTCTAAGGAATTTGGTGGCTTGCAAAGAGTATCAAATTCTTCATTCAATCATATGGAATTATTTTTTACCTTACAAACTGCCCTGTAGGAAATCTTGGTGTATTCTCGTATGTTTGTCAAGAATCACTTCAAAGAGCATCTAGTAAAAGTAAAACATGAAGGATGGTTAGAAATTTAACACCTTGATTTCAAAAACATGGTCTTCAAATATCATAGTGTGATCCCAGTTTCTTCTTTATGTGGCATGTATTGTTACGACTTAATAGGAGGCATCATGAAAATAGAAGGGATGCCTAAGAGTTGAGAAATTAGTCTTGTTAAATACAAGTATGAATGGATCACATGAAGTAGATGTATCCGGGGTGAGTTGCATGATGTATCCTATCACTTCTCTGTATAAAAAATCCCACATTGTCGATTTGAAGGAAATACAAACTAGCAAATTAACACATGGAAGCTTATGTGTTTTCTTTTGATGATGAAGGTGATATAGTGGCAGGAGTTAGAAACATTGTTTCTGATTACGAACTTTCATATCTCTATAGTTAAATTGTTTTTCATGTTAATTAAACATTGCATCTTGATTCCCTATTTTAAATATGGGGTTCTCCTTATTCCCACCTTATATAACTAACTTATTTTGAAATTAATACTAGAAGAGGTATTACAAATACTTTAAATTTATTTATTAATCACAATATCCTATAGTGCTTGGTTATATCCCCGAAGACTTTAACAGGGGGTCATATGAACTATTTCTATTTCCTATATTTCTTTTAAAAAAATAATTCATTTGATTGTTCTTTCGATGACCGATTCAACACACTTATGATGCCATGAAACCCTCCAAATTTCAAAAGGAAAGCGTGGAACGTATGGAAAGTTCATCGAACTATGTCGGGTATCGTTGGTAGACCAATTCCCACTCTCATTGGTCTTAGGACGAAAATTAATGTACAACTGTTGAATGGAAAGTGTGGTGGGTATTGAACAATCATTGTAGGATTCCCACTATCGTCAGTTGGCCAATGCTAATTTACATTGGTATTGTAACACTGATAAATCTTCCTTTAGTCGATATTGCGATGATGTGGAATGACTATTATTGGTGTTGGAACTCCAATGAGTGTTTTTGTCATGAAACACCTTTCGTGTTTGATGACACATATCCATAACTATAGTTTGAATATCGATGATTTTTAAAATATCAATAATATGGCTATACTGGAAACAATATTTAGTGAGACCTCATTTTGTCTTTATAATGACAAACTTTTGTCGCGAGAGAGACAAATATCCGTTGAAATTTGGCTCAATTTTTAGTAGTGATAAATTAATTCTCCAAATCAGTGATTTGTGGCTCATTTTCAATTGGTGTTGGTGCTTTAATTGGGAAGGTAGGCGTCAAAGGCCTCCAACTAATGGTTCTAGTTGGTTTATTTTAAATTCCCCCATGAACGGAATTATCTTCATGACCATTGTTGTGTCCATTATTGTATCAGTTATATGCATTGTTACCACTAATATTAACTCCTAGTTGTCTAGCCATCAAGTATGTCATAAGGTCCAACTTATAATTTTGTTCTTGGGCTCTTTGCTCTACAACTTGCTACCCTCTAAACAAGGCATCCAACAAATTAAAAAAAAAATTCTTTAAGGTTCTGACTTCTAAGGTCTCTATCACCCATATTACCTGCATTTTTTTCCTCAACTACCCTCCATTTTTCTGCATCCAAATTTTTAGCAACTTTGTTTATATCAGTATTGTAATGGTCTATATAAGGTTGTTGGTCAAATGTTGTTATATCTTTGCACTATCGTATTGAAACCTTCAAGATGGCAGGATACACTACTATGATACCACTGTAACATACACCCTTGTTTTTTTAAGTGCTTTTTTTGTTTGAATGTGTTTATAGAAGAGAGATATATGCAGAATATTTGTTTGGTAATGATAGTGTTAGCTGCAATGAAATAACTCGTAAAATAACAATATTTAGGAAAATCCACAAACTTACATAACTCAAATTTATTTTTGGAGTTGGCATTAAAATGTATGATCAAAATGAACAACACCCGGATAACCAAAATTATTTAAAAACACAATTCAATCATACAGATTAAATATGGAAATGCATAAGTGTGCTTTTGAATTGAAATCGACAAAATCATTTCAGAAATATATCAAGCTCTAAAATCCTTTTCACTGCCATAAATATACCCTCAAATCTTCTCTAGACTATAGATATCAAACCAAAAATGAAGCTTAGCTATGATATCTATGTGAAGTCACCAAGATATTCTCCAAAATGTATCTCCTAATAACGTGGAGAATGTCTCATGCATGGGGATTAGTCCTCACAAACCAAGAATAATCAATCCCCTCCAAAAAATGGAAATATCAAATGTCATAACCAACATATGAAATGAACTCGACAAATTTTCTTATATCACTCTCCCAATAAGTTTTCCCTCTTCATCAAGCCATATGGGACTAAATAAAATCGATTTTAGTCTCTAAATTAAAGGCCTTGTTGTTACACCAATTTTTGGTCATCTAACCTGTTACTATTATATGGACTAAAGTACACCATGTAAGACCAATTTTACCATAGTAAAATTGCTTTCACTATGAAAAATAATTTAAGAACCCATATTTTATTAAGTTATTTATGGTCTAAACAAGAAACCCCGTGAGGAATAATTAAATAAATCCTTATTTGTTTGATTTTCCTCTAGGGATAATTAATTAAACCATTGTTTAAATAATATTTCTGGTCATATTTAACCCAAGACAGGAAAATTAATTAGATAAATCATTATTTATCTTATTATTTTCTAGAAATAATTATTTAAATCATTATTTAATAATATTCCTTGTTAAATTTGACTAAATCATTTATAAATAATTGAATAAATCATTATTTATTTAATTATTCCTTAACCACATTCTTAAAATAATAAAAAAATCATTTATTTATTTATTATTTCTAAATAAAGGGATTTGACCAAATTCAAATTCCTTTTCCCTCCAACAAAATTAATAAAATATTCCATAAAATTTGGATCTAGATTTGGTTAATAATATTTTAACTATGCACCAATATCTAGACTAACTCAATATTTTGTTCTAAATAGAAGGGTTTTCCATTCATTCACTAACTTTTGTTACCTTGAGATCACCTTTTGATCCATACTTTTGGTTTGACTTTGATCCTCCATCATTGTCATATTTTTTTTCTTTTGCTTGTGAGCTCCCTTTGAGTTCCATTTTTGTCTGGGTTTTATGTACCATTAAGAGAGAGAAATATTAGATCTGAAGCGCTAAGGACATACAAGAACCCATCCCATTGAGGGGGACTGGTAACATCTTTCTATGTTCCCTTCCCAGGTGTCATAATACTAAAATTTCTTTAAAAATTCTTGTCTTGTCCATTGGATGCACGGAGCAACTCTTGCTTATTTTTGTTGTTTGATGTCTTTAATTGCATAGATCTGGATTTTTGTAGAATTTATTATGATCACTAACTGCAGCCCTAAGGAAACTGACAGCCACATTTGATCTTAGGGTTGCTTTTTATGCACATCTAAAGTGATATTTTTTCGTACGCTTGTGATTAGAATTCACACTAACAACTGGCAACTCCACAATGGTTTATAATTACGACCGCTGTCATTTTTCGGATCCCTACATGACCAGCTGCTTCAACCCCTAGGGTTTTTCTTCAGCTTTTTATATTGCATTTCTTGATGTTTTTTTTAACCTTTTTAACCCTAAAACAATAAAAATTCTAACTTTCGTGTGTTTCTGGGCCTTTTGTGCAGGTAATAGGTATCAGCCGCAGTGGAGACAACATTTTTTTTCTGAAACCTGCTCCTGAGACAGTTGGAAGTGTAGGTCAAACTTTTTGGCCCAAAACCTTCTACCTCAGCTCTCAGGTAGAAGATAATAGCCCGAAAAATGCAACCTCAGTGAAAAACGGGTCACAACATGTGACTTGTACTTTTTGTGGGATTTTTCTGTGATTTTTCTAGGTTTTTCTGGGGTACTGTTCATGGTTTTCTAACCTCCCTCTTTACCCATCTCAGACCTGTACTTGCTTATTTTTACTCGTCGAAGTAGGAACCAAGCTCCTTAGGGCTACAGTATGCTTCCACCATTTTAGGAGGAGTTTAGCTGAAGCAGATCCTCTGAGATTTCAATGTTTTTCAGCCATTTTTCAGATCTAAACCTACACTTATAGATCCATTCCAGATTAGTTATTTTTCCATCCAAAACACCTCTTTTCAGTTTTATATAGTCCTCCTTTATGGACCCCTCCGTTTCCATCGTAGAAATTTATAAATACTATGATGTATTACCGGAATCTCCTGATCTAAAAATTATATCCACTGTTAAACACAGAATCCTTCTACTTAATTCTTTGCAGAAATTTAATTGCCAATTGCAAACACTTGAAGAAAAATCAATTGCACATAACACATAAGTTTTTACCGGGAAATATTAAAGCTAAAAACCCCAACTATCATATATTATGTATATCATGGATCATGAAACAATCTCATACAAAACTCTACTCCAAGAGCTCTCAGTACAATATAAAATCGTCTCACACTATCATACAAAAATTGGTTCACACATGCACCAATTTACTGCCTCCTGACAACCTGCCTCCACTGCGAAATCCCTGCTGATGAAGATCCTGAATGAATTCGATCTTGCCTTGTTGTAAAGGCGCTTTCACCTATCTCTCAACTGGGTCTCCACTGGATCTGACATGCATGTAGTTAACAGTAGTCTTTCTTCAGTTTCGTGTGAGACCACTGCTTGTGAATTAATTAAAT
This sequence comes from Pinus albicaulis, assembly GCA_034641835.2. Taxonomy (NCBI): domain Eukaryota; kingdom Viridiplantae; phylum Streptophyta; class Pinopsida; order Pinales; family Pinaceae; genus Pinus; species Pinus albicaulis. The sequence goes on from JAXQQM020081778.1 coordinate 72,757, forward strand.
AATTAATTCATTGATCTCTCGCTAGTGTATATTTATTTATAACTAGTTACAACTAGCACAACTGAGTTTAACTCGCTTAACTGAGTTAAACTAAATAATAACTCACATTACTACACATCAAACTCTGTTACAACTTTGTATCACTCAGTTACAACGAAGCCCACTGCATGGTCCACCAACCAACCACTTCAACTCAAAATCCACTTAGCTAACTGATTTTCCACTTCAGTTAACTATTTCCAAGTGCTCATTGAAAATAGATAATTATTTATTGTCTAATTATTGTTAAGGGCTTAACAATAATCGACATGCATTCTAATTTTAGACATGCATTCCACAAAACAACTTCACACATGCATTCCAAACTTAGACGTCCATCCATCCATATAATTTTCTCAACCATATATAAATGGATTACTACTCAAAATAGACTTTGATCCGAATTCTAAGAATAGCCTGTGGGCCCCACCTAGTGTAGGTGCTTAATTTTCACTAGGATCATCATATTGTTGAATCTCAACACTCCATATCAACAAGAAAGGGATTATCCTTCACCTCGATCCTATCTCTATGGTATTCGAATTTTCTCCTAGTGAGCGCCTTCGTCAGAATATTTTCATCCTGATCTTCTGTAGGAATGTACTGAAGCAACATTATCTTCCGCTACACACAATCTCTGATATGATGATACCGGATATCTATATGCTTAGATCTATCATGAAACACATGATTAATCAAGATTTCGATGCAACTCTGATTATCACAATGAATCACTATAAGATCTAAATGAGAACCGAACAAACCGACCAGGATCTTCCTCATCCAGATAGCCTCACCTGCAACTTGACTTGTTGCCATGCATTATGCTTCCGCTGAACTAAGTGCCACATATATCTATTTCCTGTTGTACCAAGAAACATATGTAGATCTGATACTGAAAACCCCTCCTGATGTGCTCTTTCTATCCGTTGGGCTGCCTGCCCAATCTGCATCTGTGAAGCCATGCAACTTCACCTCATCCGTCTGTCTGTACCATAATCCATACTCAGCTGTTCCCCTGAGATATCTCAGGACATGCTTGCCCACCTTCCAAAAGAGCTTGGTAGGCTTAATCATCGCTTGACTAAGTTGGTTCTCCGCATAGCATATGTCTGGTCTTGTATTAACTAAATATATGAGCGAACCCACCAACTGTCGATAGACAGTAGCATCCACTACCTCTGCCGATGTAGCATCCTCTTTCCTCCAGTTTCCTAGAAGAGGAGTATCCATGGGTTTGCAATCCTGCACGTGAAACTTACTGAGTATCTCCCTAGCATACTTTCCTTAAGACACAAATAGTTCACCTTCTCGCTGCCATATTTCCAATCCGCGGAAATAATGAAGGAGGCCCATATCCTTCATCTCGAACTCCTTTGCAAGGTCCTCCTTGCATGAGTGTATCAGCTTCTCATCACCAGTCAGTATTAAATCATCAACATAAAGAAAAATGATTAAAATATTACCCTCCATCACAATCTGGTATAGGTTTGCATCTGCCTCACTCTTGGTGAAGCCAAGTCCAGTGAAACAGCTATCAATCTGAGTGTACCAATCACATGGTGCTTGCTTCAGACAATACAGCGCTCTTTTGAGTCTGTACACATTAGAATCGCTGCTGAGGAACTCAAATCCTTTAGGCTGCTAAATGTACACTTATTCCTCAATGATCCCATTATGGAACATAGTATTCACATCCATTTGATGAATGTGCCAACCCATCTGTGCTGAGAGAGCAAGGATGGTCCTTATGGAAGAATACCATGCGAAAGGTGCAAATGTTTCTTCATAATCAATCCCCTCGATCCGTGAGAATCCCCAGGCAAAAAATATTTCCTTATACTTCTCAACACTCCCATCAATATCTTTCTTTACCTTGTAGATCCATCTTGAACCTACCACTGATTTATCAACCGGCCTTGGAACAATTTCCCAAGCATTGTTTATGACAATGGATTCATACTCCTCCAACATTGCATCTACCCATGTGGGCTCCTGCATTGATTCTTGAAAAGAATATGGCTCTATCATAATACAGTTGCTCATGAGAGCCATGTATCCAGTGAATCGGTCAGGAGAATGTCTTTGTCTGTGTTTTGAATTAGGGGCTCCTACATTCTGTGCTGCACCAAGCTTCAACCTCTCAGATTTTGTGGTACGCCTTCTGTCAGTTCTAATGTTCAGCTCTGTGTGAGTGGACTCCACTCCATGATCCTCCTCCTGTGGCTGATCCACATCTTGAGGCTCATCTTTAGGGACAAGCAGTTCCTCCTCTGCATACAAGTCTAGTTCCCTCTCAAGCATAGCTCATGGAGCACCCACGATTGTTTTGTTCTTCCTCTCCGTGACCCCATTCTGCTGTGGTTTATGAGCCGCTATGAGTTCTCTTCGAATTCCTTCTTTTCTACAAAATTATTTGAATCCATTCGAGATATATTCACCACCATTATTGCTCTGTAGAGCCTTCACTTGCTTCCCTGACTCCTTCTCCACCAATGCTTTAAACTCACAGAACTTTGAGAATGTTTGATCCTTCTTCTGCATGAAGAAGATCCAGCATCTACGAGAATATTCATCAACAAAAATAACATAATACATGTTTTTTGTTGTTGAAGCAACCGAGAATGGCCCACACACGTTTCTGTGAACTCTCTCCAGGATCACCGAAGCTCGGTTCTCCTTTCCATGAAAGGTGGTCTTCACAAACTTAACCGTAGTACATCCCTTGCACTAATCTTTCTGTGCAAGTGTACCCTTGGGAAGTCCAGTAGAAATCTACTACAAAATCTTCAGGGCGCCATGGTGCAGATGGCCCAATCTCCTATGACATAATTCACCCTCATCCCAGCTCACCACTTCTTCTTCTTTTCCCACCATTGCAGCGCAGCCATATACCTCCAGCTTGTAGAGATTCTTAACTCAAATCCCTATCCTCTTGGTTTGACCCATTGTCTTATGTCGCGGGAAGGATTTTCCATCCCTGAAAACAACGTCATAACCTCTGTCCTCCAACATCGCGACTAAGACCAAGTTCTTCTTTAGACCTGGAACATGCATAACATATTTTAACAAATTTGGTTTACCTGACTCCCTCTCAAAGGTAATGGTACCAATGTCGGCTACACTGTATCTTCCATCGTCACCCATCTCTTTATGCATTTGGAGATCTTTCTCCTCCAAGTCACTGAAAAGCTCCTTATCTCTCGTCATGTAGAAGGAAGCACCACTATCAAGATACCACACCGATCGAGAAACCAAGCATGTGATCAAAGAGAAATAAAGTTCAAATTTCAAGGCAAGGGCCTCACCAGCTGCAGCTCCAATAGCATTTTTTTTCTTCTTTTTTTGTGGGCAGTTAGTGGCAAGATGCCCATGTTCGTGACAGTGAAAACACTTCACCTTGGAAAAATCCAACTTCTTGCCTTTAGCCTCAGATTTTGAGTGGAATTTCTTCCCCTTCCCTTTCCTTGCTTTGGCAGCCAAATCACAATCCTCTTCATCATCATGCTTTGATGAAGAGCCATCCCTGGTGTTCCTCCTGAACTCCTCCTGCACTAGATCCGACCACAATCGTTCCCAATCCGGAAATTTTTCATGTCCGTTGATAGAGTCTTGATAACTGTGCCAACTCTTAAGAAGTCCCAAGAGAGCCAAACTCACCAAATCATCATCAGCAACCGTGATTCCCACACTCTCTAGCTCATCCCTACATTGGACAAACTTTGTGAGATTTTTAGGAATATTGTCGCCCTTCTCCATTTTGATTTTTCTAAGTTTATCCTTCAATGCCAATTTCGTATGGTCGCTGATACTTTGGAAAATATTTGTCAAAGCCTTCCACATTGCAAATGGAGTGGCTTTCCCATGAAGTCTTGAGACAATATGTTCTCTCACACCTTCCAAAAAAATTATTCTCGTCTTCGCTACTTTCTTTTTCCATGCGTCAAGTAATGTAGCATCCATCGAAGTGGGCTTAGGAACATTGCTATCGATGAACTCCTTCAAACCATTATCTTCAAGCACCGCCTCCATCCTATCCTTCGATGCAATGTATTTCGAGCTGCCCTCAAGTGCATACTCTAACCACAAACCATTGAAATCCATTTCGATGTTTACTCAACTGTCACACCAAGAAATTCTTGCAACAAATTCGAATTGTTTCCACCAACAAAACTCAGCTACTGCTTCAATATTGTAATCTGCTTCACTCCGATACCATGTAGAAATTTATAAATACTGTGATGTATTACCGAACTCTCCTGATCTAACAATTATATCCACTATTAAATACAGAATCCTTCTACTTAATTCTTTTCGTAAGTTTAATCGCCAATTGCAAACACATGAACAAAAATCAATTTCACATAACACAGAAGTTTTTACCGCGAAATATTAAAGCTAAAAACCTCAAATATCATATATTATGTATAGCATGGATCATGAAACAATATCATACAAAACTCTACCCCAAGAGCTCTCAGTACAATATACAATAGTCTCACACTGTCATACAAAAATTGGTTCACACATGCACCAATTTACTGCCTCCGGACAGCCTGCCTCCACTGTGCAATCCCTATTGATGAAGATCCCTGAATGAATTCGATATTGCATTGCCTTTACTTTTCAATCCTCATTGGCATATCCAATGTTACAGGATCTAGTCCTCCTGTTCTCAGAGAGGGATTTCTCAAATGTTTTTTTGTAAAAGTTTATCTTGTGTGCTTAGAGTATTGGTTTTAGACTAGTTATTAAGTGCAGGTGTTTGTTTATTTGTTTGGTTGAATTGATACAGTAGAACATGAAAGGTCTAGGAAAGATATATAGAATGGAGAAACATCTGGTTCATTGGGAAATGGAGTCAAGAAGAGGTCATAACATACTCATCAATGGATATGGGATGTCAGAGGGAAAATCTAACTTGGCCGCAGGATCCTTTGGTTTTGGAATGAGATGGAAATCAATGATTTGGAAAGAGAAATTTGATTCTCAACGAAGGGAACTTGAAAACATAACTTGAACAATAAAGAAATATTTGATAGACAAGGCTAACCATAAATTCAACAAACATTCTTTAAGTAAATAATGACTTCAAGACAACTTTCAAAATGAAATCTAAGATTCGGGGAACACCCTATTTGTTGGGAAAAATGCTGAGAGGGGGGGGTGAATCAGTATTTAGTGCAGACTGAAATTTTTTTACTTTTTCTTTCTCTAAAACCCATACGCTACTTTAATGAAGGCAACCCGCGTATACATGCGGATATCCTTAATGAAACTTGTGTATTACCAGAGATCTCATTATGCAGATAATTCTTTACTTAGATCATTGCATCATTTATTCATTAAATGTTTAGTAAGCAGTAAACATGTGCAGTAAGAAAAAAATAAATCATCACACATCAGCAACACACATGAACACCAAGATTTAAGGTGGAAACCCAATTTGGGAGAAAACCACCGCTGTCGTCGTCTCAGTCTTCAATATTTTATTATAAAGAAAACATCTTACAACTATGTACTGGCGCAGACTCATACCAGCACGCAGGCACCCACCTGCAGAAGGCTACAACCTTCTCTCGTTTACCAGCCTCTCCTGGAAGGGAGCCACTACCCCCTGCACTCGTTTACCATCTACCACTGGAAGGGAGCTACAACCCCCTACTCTCGTTTACCAAATTTCTCCCGAAGGGAGCCACTACCCTCAATCGGGGCTTCACCCTCAAAGACTACCGCTGACCACGTTTCATTAATTTTCATACTGGAACCAACATCTTCCATACAACACAACTTGTAGGCCTCTTTCCATCATATTTTTAGACTGGACCCACTCCACACATTTAAGCTCAACATACATCAAAATGAAACTTATAACCCCATCAATTCATCTATCAATCATCAATCAATCAACAAACAACTTTGATTCTCAATCACAAAGATATTCATTATTCAAACTACCCAAAATTGTATGAATACATCATTGAGCGATAGCAGTAAAATGAAAAATCGATCAGATAGGTCATTACACTTAATGTAAAACCCTAGATTCCATACACACTTTTACTTCACTAAACTTGCGTATGTACATGCTTTCATGCAGACCTACCTGCGTATACTTCTGTGCATTCTTCAGAAAGCCCTATCTGCCCATACGCATTTTTCCTTAATCAGACCCGCGTATACACGCGCTTTTACTGAAGCGAACTTGCGTATACATCTGTAAATTTTCGGGACTGTACAGCTCTTTAGATCAGATAAACAAATCAGATTTCATCCTTTACTTCAGAAAGTATTTCACCTCATCTCAGATCTAAACATTCCATAAACAGATCTAAAAAATACATATACATTTCAGATCTAGAGATCCTTCTTCATCATTTTCTTCATAGGTGCATCATAAATTCAGATCCATCAATCAAGAACAGAGTTCATCCATGCAGATATTCCTTATAGAGATTTATTCATTCACAACCCTTACTCATGCACACCCTTGCACCATGATCTTCTTCTACTTATATAGATTTAGCCTTTGTCAATACCATGAGTCAAAACCACTCAACTACTAATGGTATTCCTGGACGGGATCAAATAGATATTCCAGCGCTCAATACAATGGGTCAATACCATGGTAACACCCCTTGGTATTCTAAATTTGGAGCGCAAAAGGGCATACGCGACTTGGCACGTACTTTTCCGCATGCATACGCAACTTCACCTTAACAAACCCGCGTATGCTTTGTAGCATAGCTTATTTATCATTATTCTGACACTTTCTGAATTCCTTTCTTCTACTACTTCTAAACTGATCTGTAGATACATCAGATTTACATTATTAACAATTCATCAAGTCAGTTTCTATCACGAACAACTTCATTAGGCAGGTTCCATCAAAGTCAACACATTGTATCACATTGCCAACAATCTCCTCTTTAAATCATCAAGTAGGTTGTCCTCAAATTTATCAAGTAGGTTGCCATCAAGGACAACACTCTGCATCATATTGCCAAAAATATTATTTCATCAAGTAGGTTACCATCAACTTCATCAAGTAGGTTGCCATCAAGGACAACATATGCCAACAATCCCCCCTTTGGACTTGATGGCAACCATGATGGTGTTTGATCATCACAATAGATAGATACAATGAATATAACCATTATGCAAACACCATGATGCTCTTCCCTTATTCAAACACCATGTTACTCTCCCCCTTTGACATCAAGGGCAAAGGGCAGAGGAAAACCAAAACAAGGTTTTTATTCTCATGTAGAAAGAAGAGCTCTGTAGATCTGATGTGCATTGAAGTTACCATGCTCCCCCTGAGTTCATGTTGAATCTTCAAACATATTTTTCAATGAAGTACATGACTCTATGACCTTTCTTATCACCAAGGACTCATACTTACATCAAAGATCCAACCAAGTGGGTTTACAAATTTGACTCAAGTACCCAACCAAGTGGGTTTACACATTTTGACTCATCTACCCAACCAAGTGGGTTTACAAATTTGAACAAGTCCTCACATGACTGAATATTACAATTTTACATCATAGGTCTCAACATGACCTTTTCATAAAATTACAAATATGACTTTTTATAATCAAGATCAAGGAATCTCAATCATGAGATTAGATCACAGCAAATCAAGAGAATGCCAACAATGCATCCTTTCCACATGACCAATTCTTCCCCTTAGCTTGTGCATCCTGAACACTTTCAACAACAAATCATTAAGGCATCTTCATCAAAAATATCAGAGAATGAAACAGAATTATGAAAACTAGAACACCACCAGAGATACAAAACAATACAGCAGCTGTGCTGAAAGAATGCTGACCTAGAAGAATTTTGTCAGAAAATACCCATACGCGGTTTTCTGTGTATGAACTCAAGGTGATATACGCTATATTGTCTTTCGTGAAATCCGCTAGATCCAATTTAATCTTCTGATTTTAAGAAGATATGATCTTCTGAGAGGCAGAGACAACTCCCAGTTTCTATCTGAGATATTCAAATGCTTCCTTAGAATATATGAGAGAAGAAAGATAGGACAATGTAGCTATGTTTTCAAGTGTCATCCAAAAGTTGTAGCATAAGCACATCAATAATCAAGCCTTCAGGCTCTTTGCAGCATCAACATATTCTTCAAGAGGAATTGTCATACCAGAACAATCTTCTTCAGTAGACAATATGTATCAAGCAATCATCCATGTGATCTGTTACCATCAATATCTTCATGATTTATTTATTTCATAATCATGATGTAACATGTGTAGGAATTATGTATAAAAGGTCTCAACCGTGTCAAAAGTCATCAGCATCAAACTCTTCATGATCTATCCTTATCTCTGCATCATAAGACTTCCATCTCATCCATGTGTGAAAACAAAAGATATTCTTCAGCAAAAATAAATCAGGGCTCATCCATAATCTCATCATAAGAAACCATGTATCATGTCATCATCATTTGAGCATGAGTATTACAAGAACTAAGGAATAAGCAGATACAATGCCAATAATGCAGTCATTAGTTGTTAGACTGATGCTCCCCCTGAACCTGTGCTCCTGTTCTTGAGCCATCTCACTGTTTTTCTTAACAGAAGAGCATACGCTTCTGTCTCCATTGGAACTTGCATGTATACGCGGCTTTAGTTCACGAAACCCGCGTATGGAAAGTGAAATACTGAAAATTTCACTCTTTCATCTCCCCCTGAATTTGTACCACCTGTACCTGTCTTCTTCACATCAGATGCACAGTCAGAAATAAACATAACCATAATTACCAAACCATTCATGGGAATCATCATACATTGCTCCCCCTGTGGTGATACATTACTAATCCCTATAATGTATCTCACATTGCTCCTACATTCATTATGAGAAGTAAGCTTTAGAAGCAGATTACTGCAATAGGGTCAATATTCCCTACATTTTTGACTGGTCCTCCTTCTTTTTCCATCTTTGCTTGAAATTTCTCTTAGTGTGCTGAAAATTCTCCAATTTCTCAGATCTGTTCATCCTGCATTCTTTTTCTACATGTCCATACTTGTTACAAGCATAAAATCTTGCGTGACCAGAAAAATAAGCATAGGGATCATAATGTGTTTTTCTATTCTTTCTTATATTGCAATCAGCTGCTTTATGACCATACTTGCTACATGAAAAACAATATCCCTTGAAGAAACCAGAGTACCTTTCTGTGTAGAATCCGTTTGTATGTGACTAAAATGATCTGCTTCTGCAATTGGCTGCAACATGCCCATAATTATGACATGTAAAGCATTCAACATTATTGATGCTTCTATAGTTAGGAGGGAATGATTTCTTTTGAGATATCATGATTGTCGATTGACCTTTTGTTTCTTCCAACACTTCAGGTTTTGCATTGATATCCTTTGAATATTTAGCACTTCCTTGTGAACTATATTCTCCTTTAACAGTTTCATGAAAACCAAGACCAAATTTAATAGAGGGAGACCTTTGACTACTAAGAATATTATCCAGAATCTTAGTATTATCTTGAAACCTCAAGAGTTTATCCTTTTCTTCTAATTTAACTTTTAGAATGTTTACCTCAACCTCCAATTTTTGGCATTGCTTTTCATACTTTCTTCAACTTTCCTTCTTCTACTTGATCATTCAGCTTCTTCAGCTTTTAAAATCTCTTCCTTCAACCCATTTTCTTGTTTTTCAAAATGATTGTACAAGTTCTTCATTCTTCTTATTTTATTTTTCCAGATCTTCATTTAGATCGATGATTTCTGCTTCAAGTCTTTTGTTTCGATTGGTTGCATAATTGTACAACCTTTGATACTTGTCTATCTGTCCATTCAGTATTTCTATATGTCCTTTCATTTGAGAGATCATCTCATTGTAGATAAATTCTCTCTCTTTAAATGATATTTTTTGATCTTCAACTTTAATCTTGAGAGCTTCTTCTAGATCCATAACATTACTTTCACTATTTTCACCATTGCATGCACTAGAAAGTGAATCACAAGAACCACATTCAATACCCGTTTTATCTTCTTCATTTTCTGCTGCACATGTTTTCTGAGATATCTCCTTTCCTTGAGTAGCCTTCTTCTTTTTCTTCTTTCCCATTGTGACGGATCTCCTTCAAGCGATCAAGCTTCTGCAGAAGGACCTGCTCTGAAACCAATTGTTGGGAAAAATACTGAGAGGGGGGGGGGTGAATCAGTATTTAGATCTGACTGAAAATTTTTTACTTTTTCTTTCTCTTAAAACCCATACACTACTTTACTGAACCCAAATCGTGTATACATGTGGATATCCTTAATAAAACTTGTGTATTACCATAGATCTCATTATGCAGATAATTATTTACTTAGATCATTGCATCATTTATTCATTAGATGTTTAGTAAGCAGTAAGCATGTGCAGTAAGAACAAAATAAATCATCACACATAAGCAACACACATGAACACCAGGATTTAAGGTGGAAACCCAATTCGAGAGAAAACCATAGCTTCGCCGCCGCTTCCCCCGCCTTCAATATTTTATTATAAAGAAAATATCTTACAACTATGCATCCCAACAAACTCATACTAGCACGAGGGCACCCACCGCGTTTTAAGGCTACAACCTCTCGCTTACTGCCTCTCCCCGAAGGGGAGCCACTACCTCCTCGCACTCGCATACTGCCTACCACCGAAGGGTGGTAACCCCCGCTTCTCATTTACCAGCCTCTCCTGGAAGGGAGCCACTACCCCCTCACTGAAGGCTTCAACCCTCAGCACCACTGCGGACCACGTTTCATCAATTTTCAAACTGGATCCAACAGCTTCCATACAACACAACTTGTAGGCCTCTTTTCATCATATTTTCAGACTGGACCCACTCCACACATTTAAGCTCATCATATATCAAACTGAAACTTATAACCCCATCAATTCATTCATTGAATCATCAATCAATCAACCAACAACTTGATCTTCAATCAGCAGCATATTCAATATTCAAACAACCTAGTTCTGTATGAATACATCATTGACAGATAGCAGTTAAACAGCAAAATAGATCAGATAGGTCATTACACTTACTTCAGCAAACCCTAGATTCCATACGCACTTTTACTTCACTGAACCTGCGTATGTACGCGCTTTCATGCACACCAACCCGCGTATACTTATGTGCATTCTTCAGAAAACCCTATCTTCACATACGCGCTTTTCCTTAAGCAGACCCGCATATACACGCGCTTTTACTGAAGCAAACCTGCGTATACATTTGTAACTTTTCATGACTGTGAAGCTCTTCAGATCAGATAAATAAATCAGATTTCGTCCTTTACTTCAGAAAGTATTTCGCCTCATCTCAGATCTAAACATTCCATAATCAGATCTAGAAAATACATATACATTTCAGATCTATAGATCCCTCTTCATCATTTTCTTCATAGGTGCATCATAGATTTAGATCTATCAATCAAGAACAGAATTCATCCATGCAGATATTCCTTAGAGAGATTTATTCATTCACAACCCTTACTCATGCACCCCTTTCACCATGATCTTCTTCTCCTTATATAGATTTAGCCTTTTTTCAATACCATGAGTCAAAACCACTCAACTACTAATGGTATTCCTGGACGGGATCAAATAGATATTCCAGCGCTCAATACAATGGGTCAATACCATGGTAATACCCCTTGGTATTCTAATTTGGAGCGCAAAAGGGCATACACGACTTGGCACGTACTTTTCCGCGTGCATACGCTACTTCACCTTAACAAACCCGCGTATGCTTTGTAGTATAACTTATTTATCATTATTCTGGCACTTTCTGAATTCCTTTCTTCTGCTGCTTCTGAACTGATCTATAGATACATCAAATTTACATTATTAACAACTCATCAAGTCAGTTTCCATCACGAACAACTTCATTAAGCAAGTTCCATCAAAGTCAACACATTGTATCACATTGCCAACAATCTCCCCTTTAACTCATCAAGAAGGTTGTCATCAACTTTATCAAGTAGGTTGCCATCAAGGACAACACTCTGCATCATATTTCCAACAATCTTATTTCATCAAGTAGGTTACCATAAACTTCATCAAGTAGGTTTCCATCAAGGACAACATATGCCAACACTATTTCCTCAAAGATTTTATTTCAAATGACTTAGAAAACATAAAAGATTCACTGATAATTGCAGTCATAGAAGAGGGAACACCTAACACATCTATGATCACAACTATAAAAGACCTTTAAGACAACTGTTTAAGCAAGGACAAAGGGCATGATCAAAACAGACCTCCTTGGCTTACTATAAACAAAAATACTTCAAAGGGAGATTTCACTAACATTTCTTAAGTGGTAGCAAACAAGCAGGGAGAACCACAAATCATGCTGAAACCAACTATTCGAACTTATTAGAGAAATAAACGAGCATGAGGACCAAAGAGAAAGATTTAAGCCTCTAAAATACCTCAGCAGAAGAAAACATAAAACAGTGAAGGAGAAACAGGTCTAAGGTGCTTCCAAGAGTCATTTCTTAGCCTAAAACTTTCATCCTAATGTAGTAAGAAATTATGGAACATAATGAAAACAGGGGAAAAAACATTAAATAGTTTAGAATACTTCACCAACATCCAAGCTCATGGATCCAATGATAGAGCCTTCTCAAGAATAAGCATGCAACAACATCATCAGGACTTCCAAGACTTCAGTTTCTTCTTCAACTTCAACAGACTATGTATTAGTTCAGAGAGTTTCAATATTATAGCAAGTGATCAACCAACGCCTCTCTCATCTTCTCCAGTAGTATTTATATAAGAATGAGGAGGTGATATTTGATAAAAGATCTCCAAAGATAATTAATACAGACTTAATGGTTCTTCGGCCTTTGGGGGTCTCGATGGAGAAGCTTACATAGGTGTCCTATGTATTAAATAATTTACATTAAGATTTAAGCTCGGTGAGCACTGTTATTGACTTTTGAGGCTCTGTGTGATGTCAAAGTAACTCTGCTGATATTTTGTCATTAAGTTTATTTGCGGAATTAACTTCTCTGGCTGCGCTAAGGCAAATACCTGATCTTGATCAATAACTTCGACCTCTGTTTGAATGCTTTGAGGCACAGGTGGCACTGTGGTAGCTGGGAGGAATCAATTTTCCTCAGATGTAGCGGTGGAGGCTTTATGTCTGATGAACCTTTATGATTTACCTTTAAACTATGTTTTAATAGGGGAATTAGGATTTTGATAATACATCTTGGCCGTAATCCCCACAGATCCATCTTCAATCTCATGTTCTGGTGTGTTCCTGTCTTCGACACTGATATTATTTTATTTGTGCTTGATTCACTGTGTTTGCTGGTGTGCAGGGCTGCACAGGGATCGAATGGTATCAATGCCTCATGAATCATGGATGAAACGTGGAGTTGAATCTTGCGAATGATTCCCTTTGATGAATCGAAGGTGGGAGGATCGTCACCCTCTGCCTTTGAATTTTCTTCAGACATAGCGGAAAAAACCACTGAAACCCTGCAAAATACGAAAAAATGTTATAAAATCCTGCATATATAGGTTTACTGCTTCAGATGACATGCGGGGAGAGCGTGGCCGTTGGATGGCATCATCCAACGGTCGAGATTGGTTAGAAGGGGTCAAAGGGAAACGGAGGAGGAATTAAATCTGAGCCGTCGATCACGCAGAGATCGATGGTCGGGAGTGGAGGCGAAAAGTCAAAGTGAATAAGTCATTTTTTGGAAAAATGGAGAAAATGGATTAAAACCTTTGTTTCAGATAAGAATGGTCACAAAATTAAGTTTGGGGATCGGGACAAACGCGGGTCGTCGGATGAGATCGCCCTACGCGATCAACGGCAGAGAACAAGCACCAAAAAACCTTTGCAAAATGCGACCGGACTTCAAGCCTCTAATAAAATTAGGATAAATAAAAACCCCTGGGTCCGTAACCGCTGACTGGGCAAGGAAACAGAGCGATCGGGCTTGAGTCGTCGATCTGCAAATCAGATCGACAGTGGAGAAGTTCAATGAAACGCGTCGTACCTTGGACTAACATATGGGCTTCTCCAAAGCGCGATCACTGTCCGATGAGATCGGACGGTGGACGCTAATATTGCGCCGGGCCCATGTCCGACTTTTAATACGCGATGAGGGCGGTATTCGAAATTTTCTCAAGGCCACATGTCGGCTGGTGAATGGCATCGCTGCCAAATGGAAAAAACTGCCTCCCTCTCAAAAGCGGTGCGATGGATTCCGCCCGGTTTTGAACAGTGAGTGACTGGCGGGGACCACCAGGGCAATAGATTGTACGTCGTCGATCTGCAGATCAGATCAATGGTGGAGAGTGAATGGAACTTTGTACCAGCATAAAATGTTATGATATAATAAAAACTGACAAATTAGTATAAACGAAGGTTTATACTTCAGGGGGCGAAAAAATTATTTACAATACGGCCTGGCACCTGTCTGCGGGGTTGTGGGTTATATGGAATGCAACATGATTGGGGGTTATAGTATAAAGGGCTAATCGGCATCGGAGATTTCAATAAAGGGGGAAGACTTTCACACTGTGTTACCTCCGATGCGATACGCACCCAAACAGCTCAGCGCCTGGTTCCATTGCCAGGGCATATGGAGTGAAAATGGCTAAGGACTTAGCCCAAGGGGGTTTAAAGCTTTACACCAAGATATGTATTTTTTATGAAGTTTTCAATGTTTTTCAGGGGTTTTGAGGATTTTGACAAGGCAAAGAAGGAGTCTTAAACCTTATCACAGGGGTTTTGATGAAGGGGAAAAGGGAAAAACATGAAAATGAGGGATTTTTATGGGGAATAAAGGGGAAAAAATGAGGTTAGTTTTCTGATGGAGGAGGGGGGGAAAAGGGATTTTGCAGCAGTATTTCTCATAAAACCAGTAGAATTCTAGAGCGTACAATGGGCACTGTGGGGAATATTTTGGATAGAGGCATGAGGCCTTCAAGAGTCTTCAAGAGCCAACACTTTTTGCAATAAAATTTGTTCCTTGAAGGCTCCAAAAATGATTCAGCTACCTTTTGGTATAACAAATTTTATAGGTGGCTAACAATGGCTCCACTTGGGGATGGTGCCTTCTTGAAGGTATCAAGAACTTCAGACTTGCTTTCTCTAGGAAGCTAACATGTGCCTTATCCATTGGGCTACTCTTCCCTTGTTGGAATGATCTTGCTCTGAAAACATATTACCAGCCATAAAAACAATGGATCTTTCATCAACAAGCTATCTACCTACCCAATCCTACAGATCTAACATTTTTTCTTCTTTAGAGTGCACTTGGACTGGCAAACTCTTTTCAACAGTTTATTCTTTTGAAAGCAGAAAATCTAATCTATTTCTACTCCTTATTTCTCATTGGACTCAGATTAAACAGTTGAGCCCATATAATTCTCTACCTAATCTACTATCTGTTGGGATTGAACTGTCCAATAGATTTTATTCATTAAATTCTACAACAAAAATTTAAAAACAGCCAAGTCAAGATTAAGCTGTTTGACTTGCTGTCATCTATGGCATAAAAAAAAGTTGCACATAGACATTTATTCTGCAGAAAATTAAATAAAAAAGGAAGGCTTAGGATCTAAAATTTCAAAGCATTTCCTTCATCTCTTTTACAGCTCTGTTTTGACTTTTGTTTTGAGTTGTCTTTCCTTTGTCAACTGGTTCAGATTTTGAGCTAATGGAACCAGATTTACATTTTCTGACTCAGAATTTGAAACAGATTTGAGTCATTCTCTCGCTTGGAAACTCAGGTTCAGATTTTGAGCATGTTTGAACCTTTAATTTCCATCCTAGACTATCTATTGATAAGCCAAGATTAAACAGTTTGGCAAATCGAATTCACTATGCTATCAGCAGAAAATTTAAAACTAATTAGTCAAGATTAAACAATTTGACTAACTAGAAGTGTGTTCTTCAGGAGTGGCATTTAAGCTTGCACACTTTCAGATTTTTGTTTCTCTTTTTGGTATGGGGTTGTACCTTTATTTTTTTTACAATCTGCCCTATTTTCTCTCTTTTACTGTTTTTGTATTTTAATTTTTATAACTTTGAATGCAATGTTCAGACTATGATCTTTATAATGAAAATAAAATTCTTTGAAACTCATGATTCCTGGCAGAAGTAATGCTTTAACATCCTGTCGTTGACAGGGCCTCCATACAGATCTTCCCAATTCAATTCTTTCAAGAAAAATGCATTGTGACCCCTCTCAGCATGGATAATATATGGCCCTTTCCACAAGTTCTCAAACTTGCCATGTTTTCCCTTCTCTTCTCTTCTTGAATCCCACTTAAGAACAAAATTTCCAACTTGGAAATTTTCTGCCTTAGTCCTCTTATCAAATAGCTTCTTCATATTTTCTTGGACTAACTACGCTATTTCATAGACTTCTTCTCTGGTCTGCTGTAAATGGATAGTTTGATTGATTCTCCTCTACATATCATTCTCTTCAGCATGTACTTATTTAAGGAGCTTCATGACTGGGACTCCTAATGAGGTGGGAAATACTGCATCCATGCCATAGACTAGCTGATAGGGGGACATATTTATTGATTTCTTTGTAGTTAACCTATCAGCCCATAAGGCATGAACCAGCTTACTGTGCCATGATTTTTGATTCTGTTCCAACAGTTTTTTGATGATATTGATGAGACTCTTGTTGGAAGATTCAGCTAATCCATTTCCTTGGGGATAGTAGGCAGTGGAATGGCCCAAGGTTATGTGGTATTTGTAACAGAAATCAACCATATTCTTAGACTTAAAAGCAGTAGCATTGTCTATTATTATTTTCCTGGGACAACCAAATCTGGATAGGATATTTGTTTCAAGAAACTTGATAATGACGGAGTCATTAGCATTCCTGGAGGGTATAGCTTCTATCCACTTATATCATTTTTCTTTTGCCATCAAAAAAATGACACTTATGGCAAGACATGACCAACTTCTGAGTGTCTGGGAAAAGGGTAGGCCAATAGTAACCAGATCTAAGAATTTTGTTTGTTGTGGCCTTCCAGTAGAGGTGTCCTCCACATTCTCCATCATGCAACTCGTGCATGATTTCCCCTGCATCATCTTTAAGTAAACATTTAAGAAAAATTCCAACAGCATTTTTCCAATATAATACCCCATCTAAGATGCAAAAACTTAAAGCTTTTTGTTTCAAAAATATGGCTTTAGTTTTAGACAAAGAAGGAGGGGCATTCAAATATAAAAGCACATAAATAATGTCAGCATACCAAGGAGAAGTCAGAAATGTTTCATCAATGAAAGGAGAAGTAGACTCTTCTATTTCTTCCAACACATCTACCATATTCATGTCTAGTGCTTAGAAGTTAGACTCAGCCATAAGTTTTGCTAATCCTTGCCCTTTAACTAGTTTGGTGGGCCTGATTTCTAAGTCATACTCAAGAATAGTTGTAATCCATTTTCCCCTTTACCATCAGGGTCTTGGCTTAGAATGTCCTTGACAACAGTATGTGGAACAAAAGCAATTATGTGAGAGTGTAAAATATAGACCCTAAAGTCTTTTAAAGCTTTCACTAATGCTAAGGCTTGCTTCTCCATGATGTTATATTTGAGAGGAGCATCTCTTAAGGCCCTACTAAAGAAGGATATTGGTTTTTCTTGCCCCAAGTCATTATTTTGAAGTAAAAATGCAACTATTTTATGCTCAGATGCAAAAGAAAAGATATAAAAGTCTTTGGCGAAATCTGGACTAATCAGGACTGGCGTTTAAGTAAGAGCTTGTTTGACCAATTCGAATGATTTTTTATCTGGTAAAGTCCATTTTACACCTACATCCTCTTTAAGCATGTTTGTAATATTCTTTAATAGCTCAGCAAGGTTGGGGATAAACCTTCTCAAAAAATTAATATTTCCAATGAAATATTGTAATTCTTTGAGGTTTCTTGGATGGCTGATTTGCAATATGCCATCTATCCTTGTAGGGTCTATTTTTATTCCTTCTTCTAAAATTATGTGACCAATAATTTTACCTTCTTGGAGACCGAAGAGTGTTTTCTTGGGATTCAATGACAAGCCAAATTTCCTACACTTCTCAAAAACTTTTCTCAAGTGAGTCAAATGTTCTTCATCGGTTTTTGAGAATACGGTTATGTCATCAAGGTAAATGATTATAAAATAGCCAATATCTTCAAAAAATGCTATGTCCATGGCCCTTTGGAAGGTGGCCCCTGCATTCATTAATCCGAAAGGCATTTTGACATACATAAAGGTGCCCCAAGGTGTGGTAAAAGCAGTTTTGATTTGATCACTTGGGAGCACTAACACCTGGTTGTAACTCGAGAACCCATCTAAGAGGGATATAATTTTTGACCCAACTACCCTTTGAATTATATGGTCCATCTTGGGTAAAGGGTAGTTGTCTTTTAAAGAGGCTCTGTTTAAATTTCTGAAGTCAATACAGAGCCTAATTTCCCCTGTTTTCTTTCTAACAGAAACTAAGTTTGATACCCACTCTGAATATCTAATGGGTACTATGATCCCAGCATCATGCATCTTCTCAATCTAGGCTTTAATTAAAGGTAATAAAAGTGGATTTATTCTCCTAAGTTTTTGTTTGAAAGGCTTTTTATTTTCCTTCAGGGGAATCTTGTGTTGGATGATGCTGGTATCATAAGACTTCAGATCTGTGTATGCCCAAGTGAAAACACCCTTAAACTCTCTCAACAGCTCTATGTAATCAATTTTATGTGAGCTGGGAGAGTGCTAGACAGTTTGATCATCTTTGGTTCTGCTAGACTGCCTATGTTATGCTCTTCTACATTCGTTTCCACAGGCTCTATTCTCGGTTCTTTGGCTACATCATTCAAATCAAAAAGGTGTTCTAAAGGTGCTAGACCTTTTGGAATTTTATCATTTTTGCATTGTAAAACTTATAAGTCTTCTTGGTCTGTGTTGTCAATTGTCTCTGCTTCAAAAGGATTCTCATAATGATTTATATCAGCAGAATATGTCATTTCAACTTCTGGGATTTTTTCAATATACAAACAATTTTCTTTATGGCTGGATTCCGATATTGGTATGTCGAAGTCGTTTTCTGATTTTAAGAAATCATCTATGTGTTTGTCAGAGTCAAACACTTTCCAGTGATCTTCGTTATCAGGCACAGTAGGCCTGTGTTTTACCTTTATGCTAAGTTGTTCACTTATCTCAGGTATTTGTCAAATGCTGGCATTGAAGGCGAGTTCATTTGCTAGATGATTCAGTGCTCTATGGATGAAAATAAGTTCATATTTTTCAAAGGTTTTCAATAAATCAAGGGCAGCATTCCGATATTCCCTGAGCCTTGGATTTCTAGCTGAGTATTCTCCTTTGATTTGTCTTATGATAAGTTCAGAATCTCCTAAGATTAATATCCTCTGGGCTTCTAATTGTTTAAGCAATTGTAAGCCTAGGAGAATTGCTTCATACTCAGCAATATTGTTAGTGCATGGGAAATCTAATTTATATGAAAAAATCTGATTCATATTTTGAATCCAAACACCTGCCCCTGCACTTGTTTTATTACAGGATCCATCAAAGTTTATTGTCCAAATTATATTTGGCTCATTTTCATTTTCTTGTTGTTGTTGATTGTCAATGTTTTGAATTTGATTGGAGGGAAGACTTGATTGTTCTGGTGAACTGATTGGGTCTATGTTTTCCTTATCTTGCTGAGTGATTTCATCTTCGTTACATAAGATAAAGGAATCTAAACTTGATTGAATAGAATAGATTGGAGAGTTGTTTGGTTTGTCTATATTTCTCACCATGTACTTCATGTGAGATTCCCTATATAGTCTTATGTTTTGGTTAAAAATAGGGATGGTGGCGTAAGACATGTCCATTTGAAGGCTTCCCTGAATCTTGGCTCCCCAATATCTTGATAAGAGCATGCCATACTTAGGGGGAATTTCAGCTACAACTATATCCATGACTAAACTCTTAGCAGGGATTTGGGATAAGTTAACACACAAATCTTTAATTAAACCCAAACATTTGACTCTGCTTGAGTCAAAGGAATACAAGTCTTTGTATGGTTTAGTAATTTCTAAGCCTAAGCTTTCCATTACCACCTTGGGCATTAGATTGTGTGAAGCTCCTGAATCTAACATGGCATTGTGTAAAATTTTCTCATGTATGTTCAAGCTAACATAGAAGGGAGGGAAAGCCCCTTCTTGGTATTTTCCTTCAATTTTTGGACCAAATAACAACTCAGGTTTGTCATCTGTCAAGTTCAAGGTGTCAGTATCACCTCCTAAGTTCAAAGCTTTCAAAACTTGGTTTTTGTACACTTCTTGGGTTACTAGTTCAGCTAGGGGAATGGTAATTTTTATCTTAGAAATCTCTCCCTCAAGGCTGAAAGGAACAATTGATTTGGTGATATTTACATCTGTCTTTTCAATTGTATTATTTTCAGCAGTTTTAATTTGCAGGAATTTTTTTGGACTGGTAATTGGGATTGTTTTGTTAGGACTGCTACCTGAGGTGCTACGATTACTCTGCTCTACATTTGGCTGGATGTTTTTCTCTTTGTTTAAATCTGGTTTTTTAGCCAAAATGATGGGTTTTTCTACTATCTTCTTACGTTGTCTTTCTGTGTTTTTCTTTACAGCAGTGGTAGTGTTCTTATCTTTTGAATTGTCTACGTTCCCTTTGCTTCGAAGATCATATTGTTTGTGTACCTCCATGATTTCATTTTCAAACCCCAATCTATAATCATCATAATCTTCAAAGGTGTTTGTATTTTGATCATAAGAGAAAAAGCCTTGTTCTTCCTCAGTGAGGAAAACATCATCTCCACTGTCTGATCCAATCAGGTTTACATGAGATTCTCCCAACCTTTCCAACTCCCTATCTTCCTCATATTTATCTACATAATTCTGTTGGAAGGGAGGTCTAATTTGTTGGTCGCTTTCCTTTTGATTATCTTGATTTTTTTCTCTTCTATAATTCTAATTTCAATTTCTGTTTTGGTTATTTTGAGGTTCTCTTGGTGGCACTCTCTCATTCAAATTTATCTTTTCAAACATCCTCTCCATCACCTTCACTAGGTTGTCAGAAGTTGAGGATGAGGGTAGTAGATCATCTTTATAATTTAACCTCTTCTCTAATCTCAACCTATTTCTTTTCTCAATTATGTTTGCTTCTACACTCACAGCTCCTTTCTGCATGTCTTCTAAGGTTAAGTAATCTCTCTCCCTTAAGTGATAAGTCATTTCAGCATCAAGGCCTTCGGGATACCTTACCAAGGCCATGCCTTGAGGAGGCTTCATGTGAGGTGGAAGAGCATTGTAAACACTATTGAACCTATTGGAGTACTCATGAACACTCTCCCCTTGATTTCTCTTGAGGCTTCTATACTCTTCTAGTATTTGGAGAGGATTCTTTTTTAGTTCCCATTTGTTGATGAATGTTTGATGCAAGGCAGGGAGATCATTTATGTTGTTAGGAGGTAAATTTTTAAACCATTTCTTTACATCTCCTCCTAAACTTTGGGCGAAGATCCTCATCTTCACAGTTTCTTCTTCTATCTCCATGTAATCAAAAGCATCTTCCATCCTATCTACATGATGTTGAGCTATTGTAGACTCTTTTCCAGTGAAATGAGGGATTTTGGATTGGTAATCATTTGGTAAGGGAAAAGTAGGTTGTGGTAACACTAATGGGGTATACCATGTTGCCATGGCTGGAAAGAAAGGTGGATTTACAAGGGGTGGGTTTGCGAAAGGGAAAGTGGGCTGCAATGAAGTGATTTGGATAGTGGATGTTGGATGGACAGATTGTTGAGCTGATCTTGGATGAGAGACACCTAAATTGAGAAGGAAATGTAAATCAGGTGGTGTGATTTCTCTACTACCAGGATGTTCACTTTTTTCTGGGGATAAAAATGAAGACTCAGAGTCTATCTGAATTATATCATCAAGCGACCTAGTTCTAAAAGTATTTCTTAAGTCGACTTGTGATTGGTGTAGAGCTGCAAGATTTTCAGGAACTAAATTAGCTCTCAAGGGTGATGTGAAAACAGTTGAAAATTTAACCTTAGGTAACTCCCTAAGTATACTTTCAGGGTTATCAACTATTTCCGGTGGGTTAGGGTCAGGGAAATATCTAGTATGAATCTTTCTAGGAGCCACTATGTTGTGTTTTTTGAACCCGGCTAAAAAGAAAAGTTTTAACCAAATATGACAATCTTTAAGAGGCTAACTGATCTTTTAAAAGAAGAAAACTTTAATCCTAAAGCCTTCTAACCGAGTTTGTATGATGTTACAAAGATTATGGATCTTCCCAGTGGAGTCTTAACGTCTGTTTTAGGATTCTGGATTCACCAGGTGGAAATTTTTAGCTCTTTTGGAGGTAAAAGGTTTTATGGTCCACCACCAAGGTTATTATGAAGCCAAACTGAAATTTTTTTGGGTTTTTCTGAGTTTCTTGATTTTATAGGTTATGAGAGTGTCCTAAATTTGACTTAACACTTAGCTAGGGTGTCAAAACATACAGAGTTCACTCTTATGGCTTGGTAACTGATTCCTTCAAGGTTTGATAAGGTTCTAAGAGAATCCTAAGGGTTTACTTAGTTTGTCACTGATTCAAAATAAGTCTTATCATGATTACCGTTATGCTTGGTAGTGCTTGAAGAAGGTCACTTATGCTATACTAGATAGTGAGCGTTTAATTTTGAAGATTTTACTCAGGGTCCCACCGTGATCACCATTATGTTGGTGTCTCGTGTTTTGATAGTTTGGAAAATCAAAAGACAAGGCAACATCAGAACCAATCTTTAGAGTTACAGGATCTAGTCCTCCTGTTCTCAGAGAGGGATCTCTCAAATGTTTGTTTGTAAAAGTTTATCTTGTGTGCTTAGAGTATTGGTTTTAAACTAGTTATTAAGTGCAGGTGTTTGTTTATTTATTTGGTTGAATTGATACAGCAGAACATGAAAGGTCTAGGAAATATATATAGAATGGAGAAACATCTGGTTCATTGGGCAATGGAATCAAGAAGATGTCATAACATACTCATCAATGGATATGGGATATCAGAGGGAAAATCTAACTTGGCTGCAGGATCCTTTGGTTTTGGAATGAGATGGACATCAATGATTTGGAAAGAGAAATTTGATTCTCAACGAAGGGAACTTGAAAACATAACTAGAACAATAAAGAAATATTTGATAGACATGGCTAACCATAAATTCTACAAACATTCTTTAAGAAAATAATGACTTCAAGACAACTTTCAAAATGAAATCTAAGATTCAGGGAACACCCTATTTCCTCAAATATTTTATTTCAAATGACTTAGAAAACATAAAAGATTCACTGATAATTGCAGTCATAGAAGAGGGAACACCTAACACATCTATGATCACAACTATAAAAGACCTTTAAGACAACTGTTTAAGAAAGGACAAAGGGCATGATTAGAACAGACCTCCTTGGCTTACTATAAACAAAGATACTTCAAAGGGAGATTTCACTAACAGTTCTTAAATGGTAGCAGACAAGCAGGGAGAACCATAAATCATGCTGAAACCAAATATTCTAACTTATTAGAGAAATAAACGAGCATGAGGACCAAAGAGAAATATTTAAGCCTCTAAAATACCTCAGCAGAAGAAAACATAAAACACTGAAGGACAAACAGGTCTAAGGTGCTTCCAAGAGTCGTTTCTTAGCCTAAAACTTTCATCCTACTGTAGTAAGAAATTATGGAACATAATGAAAACAGGGTAAAAAACATTAAACAGTTTAGAATACTTCACCAACAGCCAAGCTCATGGATCCAATGATAGAGCCTTCTCAAGAAAAAGCATGCAACAACATCATCAGGACTTCCAAGACTTCAGTTTCTTCTTCAACTTCAACAAACTATGTATTAGTTCAGAGAGTTTCAATATTACAGCAAGTGATCAACCAACCCCTCTCTCATCTTATCCAGTAGTATTTATAGAAGAATGAGGAGGTGAGATCTGATAAAAGATCTCCAAAGATAATTAATACAGACTTAATGGTTCTTCGGCCTTTGGGGGGCTCGATGGAGAAGCTTACATAGGTGTCCTCAGTATTAAATAATTTACATTAAGATTTAAGCTCGGTGAGAGCCGTTATTGACTTTTGAGGCTATGTGTGATGTCAAAGTAACTCTGCTGATATTTTGTCATTAAGTTTATTTGCGGAATTAACTTCTCTGGCTGCGCTGAGGCAAATACCTGATCTTGATCAATAACTTCGGCCTCTGTTTGAATGCTTTGAGGCACAAGTGGCACTGTGGTAGCTGGGAGGAATCAATTTGCCTCAGATGTAGCAGTGGAGGCTTTTTGTCTGATGAACCTTTACGATTTACCTTTAAACTGTATTTTAATAGGGGAATTAGGCTTCTGATAATCCATCTTGGTCGTAATCTCCACAGATCCGTCTTCAATCTCATGTTCTGGTGTGTTCCTGTCTTCGACACTGATATTCTTTGATTTGTGCTTGATTCACTGTGTTTGCTGGTGTGCAGGGCTGCACAGGGATCGAATGGCATATAATGCCTCATGAATCATGGATGAAACGTGGAGTTGAATCCTGCGAATGATTCCCTTTGATGAATCGAAGGAGGGAGGATCGTCACCCTCTGCCTTTGAATTTTCTTCAGACATAGCGGAAAAAACCACTGAAACCCTGCAAAATATGAACAATGTTATAAAATCCTGCATATATAGGTTTATTGCTTCAGAGGACATGTGGAGAGAGCATGGCCGTTGGATGGCATTATCCAATGGTCGAGATTGGTTAGAAGGGGTCAAAGGGAAATGGAGGAGGAATTAAATCTTAGCCGTCGATCACGCAGATATCGACGGTCAGGAGCGGAGGCGAAAAGTCAAAGTGAATAAGTCATTTTTTGGAAAAATGGAGAAAATGGATTAAAACCTTTGTTTCATATAAGAATGGTCACAAAATTAAGTTTGGGGATCAGGACAAACGCGGGCTGTCGGATGAGATCGGCCTACGCAATCAATGGCAGAGAACAGGCACCAAAAACCCTTTACAAAATGCGACCGGACTTCAAGCCTCTAATAAAATTAGGATAAATAAAAACCCCCAGGTCCGTAACCGCTAACTGGGCGAGGAAACAGAGCGATCAGGCTTGGGTCGTCGATCTGCAAATCAGATCGATGGTAGAGAAGTTCAATGAAATGTGCCGTACCTTGGACTAACACACGGGCTTCTCCAAAGCGCGATCACCATCCGATGAGCTGGTCTGAGATCGGATGGTGGACGCTAATATCGCGACGGGCCCATGTCCGACTTTTAATGCATGATGAGGGCAGTATTCGAAATTTTCTCAAGGCCACGTGTCAGCCAGTGAATGGCAACGCTGCCAAACGGAAAAACCGTCTCCCTCTCAAAAGCAGTGCGATGGATTCCGCCCAATTTTGAACAGTGAGTGACTGGCGGGGACCACCGGGGCGATAGATTGTACGCCGTTGATCTGCAGATCAGATCGACGGTGGAGAGCGAATGGAACTTTGTACCGGAGGAAAATGTTATGATATAATAAAAACCAAAAAATTAGTATAAACGAAGGTTTATACTTCGAGGGGCGAAACATTTATTTAGAATACGGCCTGGCACCTGTCTGCGGGGTCGTGGGTTATATGGAATGCAACACGATCAGGGGTTATAGTTTAAAGGGCTAATCAGCATCGGAGATTTCAATAAAGGGGGAAGACTTGCACACTGTGTTACCTCCGATGCGATACGCACCCAAACAGCTCAGCGCCTAGTTCCAGTGCCAGGGCATATGGAGTGAAAATGGCTAAGGACTTAGCCCAAGGGGGCTTAAACCTTTACACCAAGATATGTATTTTTTATGAAGTTTTCAATGTTTTTCAAGGGTTTCGAGGATTTCGGTAAGGCAAAGAAGGAGTCTTAAACCTTATCGCAAGGGTTTTGATGAAGGGGAAAAGGGAAAAACATGAAAATGAGGGATTTTTATGGGGAATAAAGGGGAAAAAATGAGGTTATTTTTCTGATGGAGGAGGGGGAAAAAAGGGATTTTGCAGTAGTATTTCTCATAAAATCAGCAGAATTCTAGAGCGTACAATGGGCACAGTGGGGAAGATTTTGGACAGAGGCATGAGGCCTTCAAGAGTCTTCAAGAGCCAACACTTTTTACAATAAAATTTGGTCCTTGAAGGCTCCAAAAATGATTTAGCCACCTTTTGGTATAAAAAAATTTATAGGTGGCTAACAAGTTTTATTTACAGTTATACAGAATATTTTTCCTTTTTTTTCTACACACGTCTGGGCTTAATTAAAATTAACACACTTATCACATACACGCACACCTAAAGTGAAGAGCGCCTGGTTTACACCGCCAGGCCAAGACTTAAACATTGTAATTAATTTATCTGCACCTCCCTGCCCTTGTTTACAACTCTTCCTTATTGGGTTCTGTGTCTCTTTACCATCATTGTGCCCCCAAGGCATTTATCCCGAAGGCTCCAAGGCCTTTACCCTCAGTTTCCATTAGGAAGACTTACCCCACCGCGTAGGGTACGAGTTCGTCCTCCACTGAGTCCCCATTCTGACTCTGATTCTAATTCATCAGTTTCCCCTTCAATTTCTATCCACGGCTCTCCTCCACCTTTCACCTTGATCATGTCTAGTTCAGGACCTAACATTGGTGGTGGCCCCAGCCATAATGCTGGAAATGCCACTAGTGGTGCCGCAACATGAACTATTATGGTTTCTCCCTTGCTTCCTTATATGGCAGGTCTAAGCCTTCTCGATTTTAGCCAGTTGATTAATGACCCCATACACCATGATCCAGGTTGGCCTGCTATGCCAACCAAGCTTCCTTTAGACATCCCCAATTTTGAAGGAAATGTTGGAGAGGATCCTACCAATCATGTTAGTTCTTTCCACATGTGGTTTTCATCTAACTCCATCACCAATGACTCTATCCGTCATCGGTTATTCCAGTGTATGCTTACTAGAGAAGCTTCCAAGTGGTATGTTGACTGGGCCTCCTCCTCTTATACTACTTTTGCGACCCTTACCAAGGCTTTTATGTCTTACTTCCAGCTTCCCCTTTTTTATGACACCGATACCGAACTCTTGACCTCTTTCCGTCAAACTTCTGCCACCCGCCTATTTACCCATATTCAAGAATGGCACAGAAGGAAGAGCTTATGTCGAGCCCCCATTTTCGAATATTGTGTCTACATGGACTAGTTTTTTAGATCCCTTCTTCCTTCTATTGGTAAATATGTCGCATCTCACTTTTCGTAGACAGAGGAAGCTTCCCTCCAGATTGCATTGAAATATGACTTGATCTACACGTAATCTGGTTATGTTTATACCGTCTTACCTAATCTCCCTAGACCCAGTGGTGCCAACGCATCAGGGGCATCGCATGTCGCTGAAGGTATCGTTGGATCCCTTTCACATCCATACACTCATCCTCCCATGAGTTATGGTTTCCCTCAGGGAGGGGCCAGCTCCTCTAGCATCCCCCCTCCTGGCAGCATGTATCCAAGACACAACACGCCTCACGCTTTTTCCCAACTGCATCCTCTGATGTCAGGGCCTACTTTTGCCAACCCTGTTTACCCCAATGTTGCCCAGCCTCCTTATTATTTATATCCATGGCTTGGTGCTCCAGCTCCTCCAGCATAAGCACCTCAGCCTCCCTTTCCTTCTCAAGATTTTCAACAGTAGCCACCCCCCCAGGTTCAGATGTATGCGCAGCAGAGTGCGACTAATCCTCCCACTTCCAGAAAGAACAGGAAAGGAAACCAAAACTAACCCGCTCTAGGTAATCCAGGAAACACTCCCCAAGGGAATACATCTAACACTGCAACCCAGCAATAGGGCGCTCATCCCAAGCACGACAGGCCTATTCGCACGAGTGTGCCTTGTTCTTATTGCAGTTTCTATGGTCACTATACCCATGATTTTCCCCTTCTACCTCAGATGCATCAGATTTGGGAAGCTCAAGCAGCATTCCGAGGACAACAAGCCTCTTCTTCAGTTCCTCCTAATGTTACCCCTACTCAATCGGATGTGTTTACCAATCCTTTCCCTCAATAAGGATATGTGGCTTCCCAACCCCCTGAAGGTTAGGTGGCCACTCAACCTCCTCCATCTGGTATCGCTGATTACCAGATCCTCATGATGAACTCTGACCAGACTAATATCGTCGATCTCAACCTTCAGACTCATTCCTGTCAATACAAAAAGTCCCCCGCTATGTCTGCCACCGAGCCCCCATCTTCAGGTCCCACAAAGCCTCTTTCGACACCCAATGGTCCTTTACATATCCCTCATCTTAAGGCAGAGGTTCATACGAAGATCCCTAAGGGACCATTATGTTAAAACACTACTTCTAGTAAAGTCTCCCACTCATATAGTATAGTATATGACTTGGTGCAATCCCCTGCTGCCATGTTAATGCTGGAATTCCTCCAGTCGTGCCCTTCATAATGAAAATATCTACTAAATTCTATGGGCATTGTGGATCCTTCATATTATCATTTTATTTTCTTCGATGTTGAAAATTCAGAGCATCCACCCCTTCATGCATCTGTCTCCTTCCAAATACATGTCAAGATCCGGAATGACAACGTCTCCCGTTGTATCATTGACGAGGGGGCATCCACTTACATGAAGTCCACTTCTGTTTGGAAGCAGCTCGGATCACCCCAGTTAGCCCCTTCCACCATCACCGTCCGTGCATGGGATGGCCACTCTTCTCAGCCCCTTGGCATGTTCTGAAATTGTCCTATTACTCTTGCAGGCAAGACTGTTTGTGTTGACATTGAAGTCATTAATGCCCCCTTAGACTACAACATTCTATTGGGTCGTAGCTACACTTATATGATGTTTGTTGTCCCATTTTCGTTTCACCGTCAGATGTGTTTTCCTCACAACGAAAATATCGTCACTATAGATCAGCTGGCATATTACGAACCGAAGTCTCAGACCTCTCTAGAGTCCATTATTTCTTCGGTGGCCAATAACCAAACAGTCAAACCTCTAACCAGTGTCTCAACCAGATTCTATAAGATTCCTCTTTTCTTGGTTCATTCTCTATTCTCCCTCCTCTCATCTCCGACCCTAGTTTTTTGAATTTTTGCATGATGAAATCGTCTCGGTCTGACCTCAAACGGACGAGTTCGACTAGTCAGCAGCCCCGCCCTCCGCAACCTGCTCCTAGTTCTTCGACTTAGTCTTCAGGATCTCCTCCTCAAGGCCCCTCATCTGTAGATGATGTTCATGATCCTATATATCCTCTTGTAACGATTCCCCCTAGCCTTAACCATCTCGAAATTGTCTCGCCTCGCCGTTACCCCTCCAGTCAGATACCGTTTCTTGTTCCCCCTACTAGAGAATTTTCGGTACCTGTTATGGCTATTTTGTCTCTTCCCAACATGACCCTGGGGATCCAAGTCTGGTACATTGATCCCCCAGCCAATATCCCACCTGGTCAGCCCAAACCTTACACTGCTTTGACCCCAGTCCAACCGGTCGCCATGACCCCTCCCTTTGCTTATGTGCCTCGGACGCCTCAATCATAAATTAATCCTATTGAGAAAGCTTCGAGTGAGGGGAGAAAAGACTACAAAAAGGCACCTAAGGAAAAGGATACCCAGACAAACCCCGCTCCTCCTCAGCCTCCAAAATGTACACCTTTGTGTGCTTTGTGTGATGTTTTCAGTCATGCCACTCATAATTGTCCTGAATTGCCTCGTATCAAACCCATGGTAAACATAGTGTTTCCTAATTACAAGGTCCCAAAATTCCATGTTACTTTTCCAACTGCAGCCAAGAAACTCAAGACTGTGCACACAAACCACCCTTGTGCTTTGTGTGATCTCCATGGCCACTATACCCACCTATGTCCCCGCCTTGCAAACTACCACACCTCTTTGGACGTAGTTATCTAGTACGAGGCCGACCACAATGATTCTTTCTCTCCTTTACTTGCACGTTATTCTTCAGCACAACCAGAGGATACATCCACTACCATTGGCATTCCCCCTCCTGATGTCGAGATGACGGAACCTTTGGCTGTTATCATCTACCTATCATCATCTATGAGATCCACGGTGGAAGACCCCTCTGGGGCTTCCCCTTCTGTTTCACCTGACCTCCCTTCAGCGATTACCTTGGGCTCAAAATCAGTGGATAATTCGTCTACTTGTTCTTCTGTCACCCTCTGTGATTTTGATTTATGCAGGAACACAATAGAATACACATATAACCATAAGCACTGAGATGCAGTGTAAATAATGCTTCATTTTATTAATAAAAGAATGACAGAAATATGCTTACAAACATAATGGAAATAAAAATAGCTAGGGTGCTGGTAGCGTATCTCTAAGAAGAGATGTGGCGGCTACAGACCTCTGAATTATGTTACATTGAGGCTCAAAGGCCTATTACAGACATAATGGAAATAGATGAGCTAAGGTACTGGCAGTGTATCCCTGAGAAGAGATGTGATGGCTACCAACCCATGAACTGTGTTACAATGAGGCTCGAGGGCCTATTTATTATTGGGAAACAATGGAGAACTCTAAAGGTCCAAAAACCTAACCCTAGGAGATGAAGCGCCAAAACTATGGGCACAGTTTGGGTAAATTGGTGTTTCAACTTCCCGGGGATGTAACTTTGGCATCTGATCTCCGTTTGACATGCTCAATAGCTCATTAGAAAGATCTGTTTGAGGAATTCAACTTTTGGTGTGAGAAACATTGGTCCATGGACCCATTTTGCTCCCATTTTTCCCAAAAAAAATGTCATTTAGGGCCTCAAAACGGCTCCAGAAGTTTAGGACCCGAAAAACTGCTAAAAATAGTAAGTTGTGCTGAAAATTAAAAATGGAAAGAACTGATGGCATGGGTTCAAATGGAATAGGTGGGTGGCCACCGATATCCACCTGGATCATTAATGCCCCAAAATGGCTTCGAATGTGTTGGACCTAAAAACCTGCTAAAAATAGTAAGCTGCTGGAAGTGAAAAGCTGCAAGAATTGATGTTGCGGGTCCAAATGGAATAGGTGGGTGGCCACAGATATCCACTTGGATCATTCCTCCCTCCTTAGGAAGAAATTTTCTCCATTGCATTGAGATCCTCCATGAGATGAGGCAAATTTTGTTGAACTGGGCATTAAATTTGTGGGAGATGTCATGGACCTGCGGGTGGACATGTTGGATGGGTTTAGGAAATTTGATTTCTTTATCAGCCTTAGACAGTACATGTGTGGATTTTGTATGTGTAGTTTCTGAAGGTATGGAAACATCAAGTGGTGGTGCATCGGCAATCAGATCAATGGAGTGCTTGTCCTGACAATGTAGAGGAACCTCTATGAGTAAGGATAAAATTTCCGTGTATTCCTCCATGGCTTTATCCATCATCTGTAGCCATGTAGGGGAGCCCTGTTTCGAGGTTGTGGCCACAATTTTATTCTTTCCCTGTGAGCGAGTTGTAAGGAAAATAAATTTCCTGGTTTGGGAAACAATCTTACTGCGTTGTTTTGCAGTAGTCAAAGAGATGACAAGAGGTGGTACTACCTCTGGTATCATGTACAAGTTATTTCCAAAAGTAATAACAACAGCACGAGGCCTAGACTCATACATAGCATGTTGCCTCCACAAATATGGTTGGCCCAATAATACATCAACTACATCAAGAGGAGCAACATCATACAATACCTCATCCATGAATGGCTTGATACTGTACAGAAGGTGGCACTGTTGGCGGATGCAGATATCTCTCCCTGGGTGAAGCCACCCAATGGTATACGGCTGCGGGTGTGATATGGTCGGTGGGCCGAGCTGCTTCATGGCCTCTGCTGAAATGAGGTTCTTTTGGCTTCCACTATCGACAAGTAATTGCAGTGGAGAACCCTTCACCCACATTTGTGAATGGAAGAGGCACTCCCCCTCCTCTGGATCCTCTGGATCCTCGAGATCCTCCCTCTGGATCTTGGTGGTGGAAAAATCCGCACTAGGATCTGCATCGATAATCTGCATCCCTTTGTCATTTCCTTTGTCTGGTTATGACTCAGGATCAGAAAATGCATCTGATTCGGGTGCCTTTATTTCGACCACCAACGACTGTTTGGCTTGACACTCGTTTTTGCTATGAGTGGGGATGTTATGAAATTTGCACCACTTCCCTATGTCCTTCTTTGTATTTGTGGTGTTGTTATGAGTCGTACCGCTTTGGCCTTGCCCCTTGTTCTTTGGTTCGGGGGCACCTTTCCCTGCATTCGGATTTTCGTATCCATAGTCTCAAATCTTCTACTTAAATTATGCTCGATCTGCCAGAGCGATGATATGTCATGCCAAGCAATGTAATGTCAAGGAACCCCATTTCCTCCCGAATATGTTTGTTGCAGACAACAATGTACTTGTGCACCAAATTTCTCTCCAAATCTTTAATACCTAACTTTGTGTGCAAGGTATTGAACAAATTCATCAGTTCATGCACATCTTGATCCCTTTGCTGCCTCAACATGGTCCATTGGATGTACTTGTCCTCATAGCTCCCCATGGGGTAATATTATTCCTTGATGCTGTCTCGAAACGAATTCCAAGTGGATGCGACCGAGGACAGAGAGGGTTCCCTCTCGTCCTTTTTCTCACAGTAGGTTTCCCACTAGTCTTTGACATGGGGGGTGACTTTGAGGAATGCAAAAATAATCTTTTCTCGGTCGAAGAAATCATGGACCAAGAATGCCCTTCTAGAAAATTCAACCATCTATCTACGACATTTGCATCTATCTAGCCTTCAAATATAGGAATGTCAAATTTTACCTGTACCTTGAAGGGGGTGGTGCCTCCAGAGTGGTTTTTGGATGC
This sequence comes from Pinus albicaulis, assembly GCA_034641835.2. Classification (NCBI taxonomy): domain Eukaryota; kingdom Viridiplantae; phylum Streptophyta; class Pinopsida; order Pinales; family Pinaceae; genus Pinus; species Pinus albicaulis. The sequence goes on from JAXQQM020081778.1 coordinate 105,684, forward strand.
AGGTGCGCCATAGGTGGGTAGTCTTATGCGTATTGAAGGACGGCGAGCACATTGGAGCATAGAGTTCCTTTGTTTCTCGAGGGCCTCCTCGAGCACATTTTGATAAGATTCGCTTCCTCGTCTTCTTATCTTCCACCGTGGGAGGTCGTCGTGGTTTGCGAGGCTAATCTTGCAAGGGTTCAACTAGATCAAGCCCTCTAACTCCTTATACCCTGGCCGCATTAGGGACATGAAAAGAAAAAGAAAGAAAGAGTAGACCGCGCTGATACCAGTTATCCGGATTTATGCAGGAACGCAACGGAATACACATATAACCATAAACACATAGTTGCAGTGGAAATAATGCTTCATTTTATTAATAAAAGAATGATTGAAATAAGCTTACAAACATAGTGGAAACAAGCTAGGGCATTGGTAGCGTATCCTTGAGAAGAGATTTTGCGTACGCAGGCCTCTAAACCGTGTTACATTGAGGCTCGAAGGCCTATTACAGACATAATGGAAATAGATGAGCTAGGGTACTGGCAGCATATCCCTGAGAAGAGATGTGATGGCTACCACTCTAACCGTGTTACGATGAGGCTCAAGGGCCTATTTATTATTGAGAGAATGGATAACTCTAAACGTCCAAAAAAACCCTAACCGTAGGAGATGAAGCGCCAAAACTGTGGGCCCCGTTTGGGTAAATTGGTGGTTCAACTTCCCGGGGGCGTAACTTTGGCATCCGATCTCCATTTGATGCGCTCAATAGCTCGTTAGAAAGATCTATCCGAGGAGTACAATTTTTGAACGAGCAACATCGGTCCATGGACCCATGTTGCTCTCCGTTTTCCCAAAAAATGTCGTTTAGGGCCTCAAAACGGCTCCGGAAGTTCAGGACCCGAAAAACTGCTAAAAATAGTAAGTTTTGTTGCAACTTGAAAATTGAAAGAACTGGAGATGAGGGTTCAAATGGAATAGGTGGGTGGCGACCAATAGCCACTATTAGCCACCAATAAAATTTGTCATATCAAATGGTGGCTAAAACATTTTTGGAGCCTTCAAGGAACAAATTTTATTGCAAAAAAGTGTTATCTCTTGAAGACTCATGAAGGCATTTGGCCCTTTGTTTAAATTTTCACTGCTGTTTCCATTTTATTCAGATATTCTGCTGATTTCATAGAGGAAAGACCGCTGCAAAACATCATTTTTCCTCTCCCTCCACCTCAAAACTAACCTCCATTTTTCCTCCTCTTTTCCTCATAAACTTCCTCTCTTTTCCATCTTCCGCCTGTTACCCTTCATAAAATCTCCTTTACAGAGTTTAAGACTCATTTTTTAACTCTGTCGAAACCCCCAAATCCATCAAAAAACTCTGAAAAATTCATAAAAAATACACTTTTTGTATTACAGACTTAAGCCCCCTTGGGCTAAGTCTTAAACCACTTCCCCTCATATGCCTTGGTGCTGGAACCAATCGCTGAATCATTTAAGCGCTTATCGCATCGCAAAAATCCAAGCGGGCAAGTCTTTGTTTAAGGTGTCTGAGTGATTAGCCTTAGAATAAACCGCATGGTACATTAACTGGCTTCATATAACCCTTGTGCCCACATTCAAGCGCTAAAAACATTGTATAATCCATCTCCTATTGATATTTTCCTTTGTAAAGTTCATAAACCCACTTTCCTAAAGTTTTGGTCTAAACCTGTCGGAGTTATGTTTTTAATGAAAAAATGGGTAGATTGAAAAGCCCGCATCAAAATTTCCGATGTGATTGAAGCCCCATTTTATTAAAATCCCCCCCCCCGATTTACTCCATATAACTTCGCTCGGGACCAAGAGTTAAAGTCCCAAACACCAATTGCATCGCAAAAATCCAAAATGGTTAGATTGAAAGACTGCACCAAAAGTTCCGATGCGATTGGCCCTTATACATAAAGCCTCGAGCCTTCGCACTCCATATAATAAAAGGCCCCCCCAGACGGGCGCCTATTCACTTCATATATATATAACCCGCTCGACACCATAAAAACTTTGTATTATATCAATTTTTGGGTTTTTCCATATGTTTCAAAGGGTTTTGGCCGGTTCACTTTTAAAAGCAATCTTCGTCGTTGATCTTGAGTCGATCAAACGGCCTGCGCATGATTGCATCACATGTTATATAGGGCTAGCTTTTGTGTCCCCTCTGATTGGCCATTCCCTGATCTATCCTGGACTGTTGATCTCCTCCCCACCTTCCTAGATCCAACGACCCACATTTTCTTCGATTACTAGCCTTCCTCCGCCTTCAAAATCCTCTGATTCACTCCCCACTGTTGATCTGATCCTGAGATCAACAACCAGCACTCAATTGCTCCATCGCACTCCAAGTTCTTTGCCTCAACGATGCCTTTGCTTCCAATTGCATCTGGACCGTCCATGTGTCCAGATCGAACGGTCCAGATCGCATCTCCCGACTTTGGTTAAATTTATGCAGCCCCGCTCATAATGTTTTTCGGCCAATTACAACCATTTACCTCTGCAGATCAACGGTCCTCATCAACCCTTCTTCCACCCTTGTATTATTTCATTCGATCCTCAAATGAAATCTTCGCTGTTCAAATCTTAGATCCGAAGGCCCGGATTGAAACCACCCATCTTCTTACCACCCGCGCATCTATCCCATATCACACTCGTTCTCTACTGTCAGATCTGAGGCCCTAGATATGACGACCCACATTCTATATCACGTAGTTTTCAGCACGATGGTTAATTTCCCAAAGGCCACGCGAAGTGGGTGGTTTTCTGGTGCCACGTGTCGATCGGGGATGCATATCGCATTCCAAAAGGAAAAACTACCTACACGCCTTTTTTCCACGCGAAAACGATGGTTTTCATCCCCGAAACCACTTTTCCTCTTTCCCATTACGTTTCATCACGTGCGCCTCCCACCATTGATCTCTGTAGATCAACGACCCAGATTTAATCTGGCCTTACATTATCACCCTCCACCCTTGCCAAAGGATTTTAACGCGTGATCTCTACCGTTGATTGCATGGGATGATCTCATCTGACGGCCCATGATCATCCCGAACCCCCAACTTCACTTTTAACCATATTTTTCTCCTAACAAAGGTTTTTTAACCTTATCTTATTTTCACCATTTCTTTATATAAGTGACTCCCTCGCTTATTTTCTCCCAGATCGCTCCCGACTGTCGATCTTTGTAGATCGATTGATCTGACTTAAAAGCTCCCTCTGCTCTCCTTTTGACCTCCTCTAACTGATATCCACCATTGGATGCTGCCATCCAATAGCCACACTCCTCCCCAAAGCCTCCTAAGTAGTTTTCCCAAAAAAAGCGCAGGATTTCATAATATTTGTTTGTATATTTGCAGGATTAAATGGTTTTTCCATTATATCAAAGGAAAACTAAAGGCCAGGGATGACTATTCCCATGCCTTTGGTTCATCAAGGGAAGCCATTTCAGGGTTCTACACCACGTTTCATCAATGCTTCATGGGCATTGATGCCATACGAGCCCTGTGCGGCCCTGCACATCAACAAGACACAGTGAATTAAAAAAAATCAAAAGAATATCAGTTTTGAAGATTAAACACAGTAGGACCGAAGATTGAAGACAAGTTTTGGAGAATTACGGATAAAATTTATTATCAAAAGCCTAATCCTCCAAATTAAAATAGTGATTAAAGAAAAATCAAAAGATCATCAGACAGAAAAGCCTCCACCACCACAATAGAGGCCAATTGATTCCTCTCAGCTACCACAAAGCCACCTGTTGCCTCAAAGCACTCATACTAAGGCTGATTTATTATCAAAATATTAGATATTTTCCTCAATGCAGCCAAATAATCGATTCTATCAAAGGAACTTAATACAAAAATATCAGCAGAAGTTATTACTACATGAAATGAGCCTTAAAAGTCAAACAAAATCTCCCCCTTTGAGCTTAATCTTTTTAAATGCAATTCATTTAATGCAGGTGAAAATACCTGTACTCTTCTCCATTGTTACATCAAAGGCGAGAAGCATTAAATCTGTATTAATTGACCCGGAGAATCCTTTTTTAGATCTTATTGCTTTTGTAAATTTGATCATACGAGAGTGGCTAAATATGTTACGAGCCTTGAGGAACAATTTTTTCCTATTAAAGCTTGTTGGCTCTTGAAGACTCTTGAAGGCCTCATCACCTCACAGTCAAAATCTTCATTACTATTTCCATTTTTATACTCAGAAATTCTGCTGATTACAAAGAGAAAGCTGCTACAAAAATCGTCATTCTCCTTCTTCCACTCATAAAGTGACCTTCATTTTGTTTCCCCTTTCTTCATAAATTTCCTATTACCTGTTCTCCTTTTTCTCCCCTTCATGAAAACCCGCCTATCCAAAGTTTTAACTTAAAAAGCTTTAAGTCACATGTTGAAATAATCTAATGGGTTGATTAAAAAAGACCGATTCTTATGTCACTTAATCGGAAGAAAATAAATGGAGTAAATTAAAAAGACGACCCGATGGCACGATTACAATGTGCCTTTTAACGGGCCACGGGCATATTGATTCATACAACCCAAAGCCCATAGCAGTGCCTATATGCGTATATACATCTTGCCCATATTATAAAACCTTTATTTTTTTGTTAAAAGGTCGGATTTTCCTATGTTTAAGGTTTCGCGTGCGTAGAGTTAAAACAAATCTCGGCCGTTGATCTAGTCCTTCGATCCAACGGTCAGCGCAAAATACGCATCGCGGCTTTGTCACTTAGCTTGTTGTTTACTTCACCGATTTCCGATCCCCGATTATACTTCCCACCATCGATCTGACTTCTAGATCAACGGCCATCGCTTAATCGCTCTTGCCCTACCAATCGACGCAATCACATCGGAGGTTTCAATCGCATCCACCTTTTTGTTCCATCGATTGGCCTCTCCCCCGATTTGTTCTCCACCGTCGATCTAATACGTAGATTGACGGCCTGCGCTCCAATCGCATCACAAGGTTTAATCGCATACATTTTTTTTCCCCCGATGTGACTCCCGATCCATCCTCCCGCAGATTGATCTCATTTTAGATCGGCGGTCTTCGCTCAATCGCTTTGACCCTCTCGATCGCGCAATCGCATCGGAGTTTTTCAATCACCCCTTTCTCCCTCCGTGATTGCGATTCCCCGGTCGCAATCTGGACCGTCCGTGTCCAGATCCGCCGATGGCGCTCCTTCCTCGCCTTCTCGCGGTTCCTTAAAACGCAGGATTTCTTAATTGTTTTTGTGTTTTTGAGTCTATTTTAATGGTTTCAACTTGAATAATGAAGGGAAATGGGAATTTGGGAAGAACGTTTCTGTGCCTTCGAGATGCTAAAGGAACCATTCACGAGGGTTGAATTCAATAGGTATCAGAATGTTTTATAGCGATTATTATGCATTAAAATAGCCTTCTTGCTTGATCCTACACATCGACAAGACCATTCTATTGGAGACACGATTAAAGATTATCAGTTTTTGAAGACGGCCCACGGGATATTGAAATAGAGGACGGATTTGCGGGATTACGGCTAAGATTGAATATCAAAACCTAATCCCCCAAATTAAAACCAAATTAATAGAAAATAAAAAAGATTATCGAACGAAAGGACCTCCATTTGCATTTTAGGCCAAATTGATTCCTCGGCTACCACGAGCCACTGTTGCCTCAAATCTTTCAACGGAGGCTGAAGTTATTGCTTAAAGAAATATCTACCTCAGCCTTTGCCAAGAAGTTAGTCTGCCCTTGAAACTAATGACAAATATCAACGATTACTCCGATATGCGAGCCTCGAAGTCAACAAAGCTCCCATCAAGCTTTGATATTTATTGTAAAATAGTATGCAATGAGAGAAACACTTTGTAAACTTCTTCATGGTACAAAAGCCAGAAGTCATTTAACTCTGTATTAATTATGTTGAATCTTTATCAGATCTAGCCTCCTCATCCTTATAAATACTTAATTAGAATGCGTGGCGTTAGTTATTGGTTGTTGTTTGATTCACGGGTTGTAATGGTAAGAGCTCTCACGGAAATAAATATACAAAATTCATTGAAGTTGAAAAACAAATTGAAGTCTTGGATGTCTTGATGATGTTGTCATATATTTGTTCTGAGAAGGCTCTATCATTGGATCCATGAGCTTAGTTTGTTGGTGAAGTATTACAGCATTTATGTTTCTCATTGTTTTCATTATGTTCCATAATTTCTTATTACGGTAGGTTGGAAAATTTTTAGACTAAGAAATGACTCCTGGAAGCACCTTAGATGCATTCGTCCTTCAACCCCGTTTTATGTTTTCTTACGCTGAAGTATTTTAGGGGCTTTAAGCTTTCTCTTTAGTCTTCATGCTTGTTTATTTCTATAATAGCTCGAATGGTTGGTTTTCGGCATAGTTTATGGTTCTCCCTACTTGTATGCTATCACTTGAAAGTTGTTATTGATCTCCCTTTGAAATACCATTGTTTTAAGTTAATCAAAGAGGTTAGTTTTGATCTTACCCTTTGCCATTGCATGAACAATTGTTTTGAAGGTCTTTATAGTTATGCTTTATAGATGTTATTTAGGTGTTCCCTCTTCTATGAATCTGACTATCGATTGAATCTTTATGTTTTCTAAATCTTTTAAAATAAAATCTTTGAGGAAATGAGGAGTTCCACGAATCTTAGATTTCATTTTAAAAGTTGTCTTAAAGCCATTATTTTCTTAAAGAATGTTTGTATAATTTATGGTTAGCCCTATCTATCAAATATTTCTTTATTGTTGAGTTATGTCTTTCAAGTTTCCCTTGATTCATCTTCTCTTTCCAAATCATTAATGTTCACTTCATTCCAAAAACAAAAAGGATCATGTGGCGAAGTTAGATTTTCCCTTTGATATCCCATATCCTTCAAAATTTTGTCATGACCTTATTTCGACTCCATTTGTCCAACCAACCCAGATATTTCTTCTTTACGTCTATCTTTCCTAGACCTTTCATGTTGTTGTATCAACAAATCCAACCAAACAAACATACGCATATAACTAGTCCAAATCATAATCAAAGCACACAAGATAAACCTTTGCAAACAAATATTTGAGAGATCCCTCTGCGAGAACGGAGGACTAGATCTACGGAACTCTAAAGATTGGTTCGATGTTGCCTTGTCTTTTGATTTTTCCAAACTATCAAAAAACACGGGACACCAACATAATGGCGATCATGGTGGGACTTCGAGGTCAATGTAATCTAAATACCCTTCAAGCACTTGAAATCATATTTTCAAGAATATCCGGTGATTATTAGCCACCTCCTTCGCCACCAACATAATGGCGATCACGGTGGGACCCTGGCGAGAATTAGAGGTTTCAAAAACCTTTCTTTAAACACAGGTCGATATAACATAGTAACTTTCTTCAAGCACTATCCAACAAATGGTAATCATGATAGGACTAAATTGAATCAGTGACAAACTAAGAAACCCTTGCAAGATTCTTGAAAAGCCTTACCAAACCTTGAAGGAACCGAGTTACCAAGTATAAGAGCAACTCATTTGTTTGTTTGAACGCCTTAGCTAAGTGAAAAATCGGACTTAGAACAACCACTAAAGGCGAATAACTCGAATAACCCAAAAACATCTCAAGTTTGGCTTCATAATAAACATTGGTAGTGGACCATAAAACCTTTTACCTCTTTGGAGCTAAAAACTTCCACTTGGCGACTCAAAATCCTTATCGGACCTTAATACTCCTTGGGAAGAACCCTTATCATTATAATATCATTCAAACTCGGTTAAGAATTTGTAGGATTAGATTTGTGTAAACATATTAGTTAACCCCTCAAAAAATTGTCATACTTGGTTAAACTTTCTTATTAGTTGGGTCTCAAAACACGGCATAGTGGCTTCTACCAAAAGATTCACACTAGAGCCCATCTAGACCTAATCCACCTATATAATTGATAACCTAGAAAGTATCCGTTGGAAGTCTCTTAGGATTAAATTATCAAGCATTTTCGAATCACCCTTGGTAATTCGGTCCACAATCTTTGACTCTACAACAATCACAAGTTGACCTAGTAAACCCGTTTGAAGACTAGGTCATTTGATGATATATCTGATTAGACTCCCGAGATCTTCGCTTTCATCCTAGAGGAGACAATTAAACATCCTGGTAGTAGAGAAACAACACCTCTACGATTTACATTTCCTTCACAACCTGATTGTCTCTCATCCAAGGTCAACTCGACGATCTACTCACAGTCCCTCCACTTCTACTCATCCTACATCACTTTGTTCAAAACACCACACCTCGGCTTGGCTTTCCCTTTTTGTCAATCCACACGTGAATCCACCTCCACCTCCTGCCATGGCGCATGGTATGCTCCTTAGTCCTTCCCGTACCACTAGTCAATCTTCCACGGGACTATCGGTCAAGATTCCATTATATGATGCTAACAATGTTGTAAGCTGCACTGTAGCATGTGGATAGGATGAATGACTACTTTGAAATAAGCGAAATTGATGATTCTGTCAAACTTAGATTATTTTCTCGAGCTTTGGGGAGAAGTAAAGAAAATGGTTTAAAGGTTTAGCTTGATTAATGATCTCCCAAGCCTTTCATCAAACGTTCCTAAATAAATGGGAAATAAAGAAGAATCCTCTTCAAGTCCTTGCGATTACAACAACCTTCGTAGGAACCCTAGGGAGAGTGTACAAGCCTATTGTACTAGGTTTAACGGTGTATATAATGCACTTTGAACTAAAAACTCCACAGGGCTGTGCCAAAAATTTCTGAAGGTTTTGACTCTGACATGACTTATTCACTAAGAGAAAAGAGATTTTTCAACTCTGAAGATATCTGAAGGGTGCTCTTTGTGGAAGTCAACTTAATAGAAAAGAGGGCAAGAATGGCGAAAAGAGAGTATCTTTCGGAAGATCTACTCCTTCCACTTCAAGTTCAAAAATGGAAGATGTTGGAAGAAATGATGAAAGATAGACCTAATTAAGAAATCACAAAGAAAATCAAACCGAGGCGCACTTCAAAACAATCAAAACGAAATAGAAATCGAAATTATAGAAGAGATAACAACCAAGATAAGAAAAAAGAAAGTGACCAACTTAGCTTAGACCTCCCTTTCAGCAGGTATGTAGATCAATATGGGAAGACGGGGGTTGGAAAGGTTGGAAGAATCACATGTAAACTTGGGCTGGATCGGACGATTGGGGATGATTACCTCGAGGAAGAGCAAGGTTTCTTCTCTAATGAACAAAATAAAAACACCTATGAAGATTCTGATGACTATAGATTAGGTTTTGAAAATGCAATCATGGAGGTACACAAACGGTATGATCTTAGGAGCAAAGGAAGTATAGAGAATTCAAAATAAGAATACTGCTATGCAATCAATAAAATAAAACCAACCCAAAAAGAAAATGATGAAAAGACCAACATTTCGGCCAAAAAACCGATTTAAACAAAGACAAAGGAAACCCAGCCAAATGTTGAATAGAGTACCTAGCACTTCAGCTAGTGGTCTAATAAAACTATTCCTATCACTAGTTCAAACAAAATTCGGCGGATCAAGGCTACAGAAGAAAATTCAATTGAAAAAAAGCAGGAGTAAATATTAACAAGTCAATTATTCCTTTCAGCCTTGAGAAGAGATTGCTAAGATAAAAATTACCATCCCCCTAGCTGAACTAGTAACCCAAAGTGTACAAAAACCAAGTTTTAGAAGCTTTAAACTTAGGAAGTGTCCGACAACTTAAACTTAATGGACCGTGGAAAAACTGGCCACATTGTTGCTTGAAGGTTGAAGGAAAATATCAAGAAGGACAGTCCCTCCCTTCTATGTTAGTTTGAACATACACGATAAAATTTTACACAATGCCATGTTGAATTCACAGACTTCACACAATCCCTAATGCCCAAGGTAGTAATGGAAAGCTTAGGCTTAGAAATTACTAAACCATACAAATATTTATATTCTTTGACTCAAGCGAAGTCAAATGTTTGGGTTTAATCAAATATTTATGTGTTAACTTGGCTGAATCCACCCTTGAGGTAGTAATGGATATAGTTAGCTGACATTCCCCCTAATTATAGCATACTTCCTTATCAAGATCATGGGAGGCAAACTTCGGGGAAGCCTTCAAATCGATATGTCTTATGCCACCATCAACATTTTTAACCAAAACGAAGACTATCTGAAGAATCCACATGATACATGAGTAGTAACATGGACAAACCAAACAACACTCCAATCCTATTCTATTCAATCAAGTTTAGACTCCTTTATCTTGTGTAAACGAAGATGAAATTACCCAACAATTAAGAAGACACTAGACTAGCTCAGTTCACAGAAAAATCCAATCTTACCTTGAATCAACTTCAAAACATTGACAATCTTAGCTGACAAGAAAAATGAAAATGGAAGTCAAACATGATTTGGACGATAAAATTTAATGGATCTATTAATAAAAACTAGCAGTGCGGGCGTATGGATCAGAATACAAATCGAGTTTTTCATACAAATTAGACTTCCCATGCACTAACAATATTGCTGAGTATGACTTACTTCTCCTAAGCTTCCTGACTACTTAAAAAATTAGAAGCCCAGATATCTATTTTAGGGGACTACGAACTTATCACCAAACAAATCAAAGGAGAATACTTTCGGCCAAGAATCAAGAGCTTAGGGAATATCGAAATGATGCCCTTGACTATTAAAAACTTTAGAAAAATATGAACTCATTTCATCCTAGAGCGAATCATCTGACAAATGGTACCTTTACTACCAATAATTTCAAGTACCTAAGATAAATGAACAAATCGATTATAAAAGTAAAACCACGGACATTCATTGCACGACGAAAATCTTGGAAAGTGTTTGACTCTACGACAAACACATAGATGATTTCTTGAAATCAGAAAATGATTTTAGTATACCAATAAATCGGCTTAGCCACAGAGGAAAACTGTTTATATATCGAAGAAATCGAAGGCGAAATAACACTCTGGCTGATATAAATCATTGGTCAGGTTAGGCGAGTTAATTGACGGCGTGGACCAAAAAGACACGGGATTTTAGAATGCTCAAACCGGTTCAATTCCAAGAGGTCTCTCACCTTTAGAACACCTTTTAGAGCTTTAGTGGTCTTAGCCAAAGAACCAAAAATGGAGCACGCAGAAACAAACGTGAAGAACACAACATAGGTTCCCTAACGAACCCAAATGATTAAATTGTCAGCCTCTTTCAACTCATATGAAATCTCGATACATTGACTGTTTTAAGGAGTTTAAAGATGTTTTTGCACGGGCATACACGGATACGAGATCTTATGATACCTCATTCGGCACAAGATTCCCTGAAGGAAAATCAAAAGCCCTTCAAACAAAAAACTAAGGAGAATAAACCCACTTTTATTACCATTAGTTAAAGCTGAAATTGAAAATATGCATGATCTGGAGATTATAGTCTGTTAGGTTTCGGAATGGGTGTCAAACTTAATTTACGGTGAGAAAAAAAGACAAGGAGATCAGACTCGTATTGACTTAGAAACTTAAACAAAGCATCCCTAAAGACATACCCTTTGCCTAAGATGAACCATATACTTCAGAAGTTAGTTGGGTCTAAGGATATCGCTCTTAGGCGGGTTCTGCGGTTACAACCGAGGTGTTAGTACTCCCAAGTGATCAAATGGTGGCACACACAGGGCACCTTTATGTATGTCATGCCTTTCGGGTTAATGAATGCAAGGGCCACTTTTCAAAGGGCCATGGATATAGCCTTTACAGAAGATATTAGCTATTTCATAATTATTTATGACGACATAACCGTTTTTTTAAAGGCGATGAAGAACATCTAATTCATTTAAGAAAATTTTTTGAGAAGTGTAGGAAATTTGGCTTGTCATTGAATCCCGAAAACACTCTTTGGTCTCAAGAGGTAAAACTTCTTGGCCACATAATCTCGGAAGAGGAATCAATAGACCCTACAAGAATAGATGGCATAGTACCGTCAACCATCAAGGAATAAAATTTCAATCTTTCATCGGAAGATAATTTTTTGAAAGGTTTATCCCCAACCTTTGCCCATTTATTAAAAACATTACAAACATGTTGAAGAAAAACTTGGGTGTAAAATGGAATTTACCGGCTAAACAATCATTTAATTTGGTCAAACAAGCTCTTACCCAAACACAGTTGATTAGTCGATTTTACCAGGCACACATTTTTTCTTTTGCATCTGAACATACAATAGCTGCGGTTGCTTGAAGAATGATTTAGGGCAAGAACAACCAATATCCTTCTTTAGTAGGGCCTTAAGAGACGCTCCTCTCAAATATATTATCATGGAGAAGCAAACCTTAGCATTTAGTGAAAACATTAAATGACTTTAGGGTCTATATTTTACCTCTCACATAATTGCTTTGTTCCACACTGCTTTGTTGTCGAAGACATTCTAAGTCAAATACGATGAAATGTATTGCAACCACTCTTGAATATGACTTAGAAATTAGGCCCACCAAGCTAGTTAAAGGGCAAGGATTAGCAAAACTTATGGTAAGTCCTAACTTCCAAGCATTAGACATGAATATGGTTGATGTGTTGGAAGAAGTAGAAGAAGCTTCTTTTTATCCCTTTTATTGAAGAAATATTCTGAATTCTCCTTGGTATGTGACATTATTTATATGCTTTTATATCTAAATGCCCCCTCCTTCTTTGTCTAAAACTAAAGCTAGATTTTTTGAAACGAGAAAGCTTTGAGTTTTTGTATATTAGATGGGGTGTTATATTGGAAAAATGTTGTTGGAATTTTGCTTAAATTTTTACTTGAAGATGATCGCAAAAATCATGCATGAGTTGCGATGGTGAATGTGGAGGACACCTCTTGAGCCCACTGACAAGCAAAATTCTCGGATGTCGGAGTTACTATTGGCCTACCCTTTTTCGATTTTCCAATTTAGTCGTGTCTTGCCATAAGTGTCAAATCTTTGATGGCAGAGAAACTCTTCACTTACCTTTATCCTACTCGAGTTGAGGCCCCTTTTCAACAATGGGGTTGGACTTCATTGTAAAATTCATCATCCTCCTCAGCTCAACATAAGTGAATCCTCCTGACCACTTGACTTCTTTACCACCAAATGGATAGAATCTATACCTACCGGGAATGCTAATGACTCCGTCATTATCAAGTTTCTTGAAACCCATATCCTATCCAGTTTGGTTGTCGGAAAAAATCATAATAGACAATGTTCTTTTTGCTTTCAAATCTAAGAAGATGAACCGATTTCATCCTGAATACCATATAACCTTGAGCCCATTCCTTTGCCTATCCCCAAGGGAATGGATTAGCTAAATCCTCCAACAGAGTCTCATCAATATCATTAAAAGGTTGTTGGAACAAAATCAAAAATCATAGCCTGATAAAATTTAGTTCATACCTTATACGTGATAAATTAACTACAAAGAAATCAATAAATATGTCCCCCTATCGGTTAGTCTATGGCATGGATGCAGTTTCCTACCTCATTGGGAGTTCCGGTCATGAAACTCCTTGAAGTGCGGAGTTGAAGAAAATGATATACGAGAGGAGGATCAACCCAGTTCATCCATCTCTGACAAATCGAGAGAAGAAGTTTATGAAAGAACATAGTTAGTCCAAGAGAAAATGAAAGCTATTTGATAAGAGGACTAAGGCAAACGAATTTCCGGGTTATGATGTTGTTCTTAAATGGGATTCAAGAAGAAGAGAAGAGAAGGTGAAACATGGAAAGTTTGAGAATTTGTGGAAAGGGCCATATAATTATTCATGCTGAAGGGGGTCATAACACATTTTACTTGAAAGAATTGAATGGAGAAGACCTATATGGAGAGTCCTGTCCCGATGACGGATGCTCAAGCATTATACACTTAAGAATCTTAAGTTTTCAAAGCATTTGTGTTTTTACATTGCTCAAATATCATAGTCTAACCATTGCATTCAAAGTTATGAAAAAATCAAAAATACAAAAAACAAAGAAAAGAAAGAAAAGAGAGGCGAAATGAAAACAAAGAGAAAGGCAAGCCCATACCAAAAAAATAAATCTACCAGAGAAATTCAATGCGACTCAAATGCCACTCCTCAAAAACACACTTCTAATTAGTCAAACTGTTTAAATCTTGACTAATTAGCTTTCAGCCCCACCTACTGCCGATAGGATAGTGAACTTGATTTTCCAAACTGCTTAATATTGGCTTATCGGTAGATAGTTTAGGTTAGAAATTGAAGGTTCAAACAAACTCGAATCGAACCAAAGTTTCCAAAAAAAATTATTCAAAGCTGTTTTATTTTTTGAGTCACAAAGAAGAAAAATTTGGTTCTAATTTGCTCAAAATCCCGAACCCGGGAACAAAAGGAAACTGACTCAAAAGCAAAGCAAACAATTTGTGAGAGAAAAGAGAAAGGCATGATAAGAGATTTTAGGATCTTAAGCCTTCCATTTTTGATTTTAATTTTCTGCAAATAATAATCTATGTGCGGCTTGTTTTTATGCCATAGATCCTTTGATGAGTCAAAAACTGACTTAAACTGACTTAATTTGTTTTTAAATTTGTTATAGAATTTAGAGAATGAGTACGTTGGACGGTGTAATCCCAACGAAGAAGTAGATTAGGTAAGCTTATCGAGCTCAATTTTTTTAATCTAAGTTCGAGAGAAATAAGGAGTAGAATTAGATTAAGTTTTTATGCTTTCAAAAAGAATAAAATGTTGTGAAAAGAGTTTACTTAATCCAAGTGCACTGCGAGCTTGAAGAAAAAATGTTGGATCAGTAGGATTGGGTAGGTAGAAAGTTGTATTGTTGAAGTCCTTATTTTTCATAAGCTGATATTATTTTTGAGGAAAAGCAAGATCATCCAGCCGAAGAGCAATCCAAAGGATCCGGCACAAGTCGACACTCCCGGAGAAATCAAGTGGTTTGAATTCTTGATGCCTTCAAGAAGGCACCATCCCCAAGTGGTACTTGTTAGCCACCTATAAAATTTGGTCATACAAGGTGGCTAAATAGCATAATTACGGCCCTTCAAGGAACAATTTTTTCCTATTAAAAAATTGTTGGCTCTTGAAGACTCTTGAAGGCCTCATGCCTCTGTCCAAAATCTTCATTACTATTTCCATTTTTATACTCAGAAATTCTGCTGATTACAAAAGAGAAACTGCTGCAAAAATCATCATTTCTCTATTCTTCCACTCATAAACTGACCTTCATTTTGTTTCCCATTTCTTCATAAATTTTCTCTATTTTTTATGTTCTCCTTTTTCTCCCCTTCATGAAAACCCGCCTATCCAAAGTTTTAACTTAAAAATCTTTAAGTCACGTGTTGAAATAATCTAATGGGTTGATAAAAAATACCGATTGCGCAATCGCAATCGGAGAAAACAAATGGGTAAATTAAAAAGACCAGGCCCGATGGCCCGATTGCGGTTGGCCCTTGTTTTAACAGGCCCCGGGCATATTACAGTTCATACAGCCCAAAGGCCCCGCAAACGGGCACCTAACTCTCACATATATACATCTCGCCCATATTATAAAACCTTTATTTTTTGTTAAAAGGTCGGATTTTCCTATGTTTAAAGGTTTTCCTCCAGTGCGTAGGTTGAAACAAATCCAGACCGTTGATCTAGTCCTTTGATCCAACGGTCTGCGCAAAATCGCATTGCAGCTTTCGATCGCAACATTTGTTTACTTCACCCGATTGTCGATCCTCGATTATACTTCCCACCGTCGATCTGACTTATATATCAACGACCATTGCTTAATCGCTCTTGACCTCCCAATCACGCAATCGCATCGGAGGTTTCAATCGCATCCACCTTTTTGTTCCGTCGATTGGCCTCTCCCCTGATTTGTTCTCCACCGTCGATCTAATCAGTAGATCGACGGGCTACACTCAATCGCATCGCAAGGTTTAATCGCATACATTTTTTTTTTCCCCCGATCGCGACTCCCCCGATCCATCCTCCACCGTTGATCTCATTTTAGATCGATGGTCTTCGCTCAATCGCTTTGACCCTCCCGATCACGCAATCGCATCGGATTTTTTCAATCACACCCCTTTTCTCTTCCCGCTGATTGCAATTCCTCGATTAAATCTGGACCGTCCACGTGTCTAGATCCAACGGTGGTGCTCCTTCCTCACCTTCTAAGCAGTTTAAACCCAAAACGTAGGATTTCTTAATTTTTTTTGTGTTTTGCAGGTATTTTAATGGTTTTCCACTGAATAATGAAGGGAAGCCGAGGACTGGGAAAGACGTTTTCTGTGCCTTCGAGCTACTAAAGGAACCATTCATAGGGTTGAATTCAATAATTTGTCAAATGTTTCATAAGTGTTGATAACACGTAAAATAGCCCTGCGCAGTCCTGCACATCGACAAGACACTGTTCTATTCAGAACACAGTTAAAGAGTATCGGTTTTTGAAGACAACCCACAGGAGATTGAAAATATAAGACAGATTTGTGGGATTACGGCTAAGATTGAATATCAAAAGCCTAATCCCCCAAATTAGAACAAAATTAATAGAAAAACAAAAAGATCTATCAGGCAGAAAGGACCTCCACCGCTGCATTTTGGGGTGAATTGATTCCTCAGCTACCACAGAGCCACTTGTTGCCTCAAATATTTCAAAGAGAGGCTGAAGTTATTGCTTGAATAAATATCTGCCTCCAGCACTGCCAAGAAGTTAATTCTGCCACAGGAAACTAATGCGATAAATATCTGCAGAATTACTCCACATTATGCAGAGCCTCAAAGTCAACAAAGCTCCCATCAAGCTTTGATATTTATTGTAAAACAGTTAATACAAAGAAACACCTGTAAACTTCTTCATCGAGCCCCTCAAAAAGCCAAGAAGTCATTTAACTCTGTATTAATTATATTTGAGATCTTTTTTCAGATCTCGCCTCCTCATCCTTCTATAAATACTTCAGTAGAAGATGAGTGAGGCGTTGGTTGTTGGTTGTTGGTTGTTGTTTGATTACAAGTTGTAATATTGAAACTATTTGAAATAAATATACAAGTCTGTTGAAGTTGAAAAACAAATTGAAGTCTTGGATGTCTTGATGATGTTGTCATATGTTGTTCCTGAGAAGGCTCTATCATTGGATAAATGAGCTTGGCTGTTGGTGAAGTATTCTGAACTATTTTATGTTTTCTCTTGTTTTCATTATGTTCCATAATTTCTTATTACAGTAGGTTGAAAGTTTTAGACTAAGAAATGACTCCTGGAAGCACCTTAGATCTATTCGTCCTTCATTGTTTTATGTTTTCTTCTGTTGAAGTATTTTAGGGGCTCTAAGATTTCTCTGTAGTCTTCATGCTTGTTTATTTCTATAATAGCTTGAATGGTTGGTTTCAGCATGATTTATGGTTCTCCCTACTTGTCTGCTATCACTTGAAAGCTGTTATTGAAGTCTCCCTTTGAAATACCATTGTTTTAAGTTAATCAAAGAGGTCGGTTTTGATCTTACCCTTTTCCATTGGATGAACAATTGTTTTGAAGGTATTTATAGCTGTAAGCATAGATGTTATTTAGGTGTTCCCTCTTCTATGAATGCAACTATCAGTGAATCTTTTATGTTTTCTAAATCCTTTAAAATAAAATCTTTGAGGAAATAGGGAGTTCCCTGAATCTTAGATTTCATTTTAAAAGTTGTATTAAAGCCATTATTTGCTTAAAGAATGTTTGTAGAATTTATGGTTAGCCCTGTCTATCAAATATTTATTTATTGTTGAGTTATGTCTTTCAAGTTTCCCGTATTTGAGAATTAAACTTCTCTTTCCAAATCATTAATGTTCACTTCATTCCAAAAAAAAAAGGATCATGTGGCCAAGTTAGATTTGCCCTTTGATATCCCATATCCCTTCAAAAGTTTGTCATGACCTTATTTCGACTCCATTGCCCAACCAACCAGATATTTCTTCTTTCTGTCTATCTTTCCTAGACCTTTTATGTTCTGCTGTATCAACTCAATCCAACCAAACAAACATCTACACTTAATAACTAGTCTAAAATCCATAATCAAAGCACACATAAACCTTTGCAAACAAATATTTGAGAGATCCCTCTCTGAGAACAGGAGGACTAGATCCTGGAACTCTAAAGATTGGTTCTAATGTTGCCTTGTCTTTTGATTTGCCAAACTATCAAAACACGGGACACCAACAAATCTCACCTCCTCATTCCTTCTATAAATACTTTTGTATAAGATGAGAAAATTTTGGTTGCAGAACTTTGAAATATACTTGTGCTCGAAACTTCTAAGTGTAAATAGTGTTCAAAGGCTCTTGAAGCTCTGGTTTTGATAGAATAGTTAAGTTGAGTAGTGAAGATGATTACTGACCTGAAACACTGGAATTAAAGCTGTAACTGGTTTGAAGCATCAATATAAGCCGATTTATGGGATCCTGGTCTATGTCGACGGTGATGTTATTTCTTATTGTAAATTGTTATTTTATTTATTTTTCCACTTTTTTCATCTTCTCTGATAAAGAACAGCAAGCATAGAGTTAGGATTTACTGTATATCAGTACCCTTCTATGATTTATAAGCTTTATCTTAATGTTTTCTTCCAATTTGTGTTATTTAGGAATGATTTAATTCAGTTCAAGCAGTAGGAATGTTGGTGTTCCCTCATCCTCCTGTTTAGCTAATTGTTATTCTTGAAATTTATTTTCATTTCATGTTAAGTAGAGATGAACTAAGGAAGATATGGTGAGCCCTAGTCCTAGTTTTATCCCAAAAGACTGACTGAAAGTTTCCCTAGGAATGTGTTGAAAGCTGGCTAGTTTCGAATTACTTGCCAGATCTTAGGCCATTCTTTGTTATCATTTGTGTTTCCCTTTGTGTTTTAAATGTTTTTCTATTGAAATTATATCAAAGGCTAGCTAGTTTCAAAGTACTTACCACAGATCCTGGGCTGCTCTTTGTTCTTCATTTGTTTAATTCCCCTCCTTTTGTATCATTTCATTCCATAAATCAAACTTTAAAGAGATCCTTAGACATAGATGACTTGCCCCATGGACCACTCTTGCCTCTTGTTGTTTCAATTAAACCCTATTATGACTTCATAGCCCAATGAACTAAAACCTGCAATTATCCATCTATTTGGCCAAAGTTGTTCTATTTGCTTGCAACTTCTCACCTTTGAAACTCTTTCCATTTAGCACTTTCCACTCAAGCCATAATCATGCTCAACCATCCAAAACAAACAAAAACCCTTGGACTTCATAACTAGCCTAATATCATTACCCAAAACCTCAAATATAAATCCATCTTTGCACCTATTGGAGAGATCCCTCTCCGGATTTAGGAGGGCTAGATCCTAGAATCCCAAAGTGGTTGAAACGGTGTTCTCCCTGCTATCAGACTTTTCCAATCTTGCTGATTACAGGGAGCTAACATTTCTAGCGACTCCGCTGGGGACTTGAGTTGAATTTTTCATCTTAGGTTCCCTTAAACACTTCATAACATCTTGTGAGTAAAAAGCAGCCTTTTCAAGCACTACCAAGTGATGGTAATCATGATGAAACCTGTTTGAATCAGTGACAAACTAGAAAAACCTTAGGATTCTCATAAGATTTTATCTAACCTTGAAAAAGCAGTTGGCTTAGCCATCAGAGTAAACTGTCTTTGCCTCACAACCGTAGCTAAGTTTTGAATCAGATTTAGGACACTCTTAGAAACCACACAACTAAAAAATAACTCAGAAAACCCAAAAATATTTCATATTGGAATTAAATAAACATGGTGGTGGACCATAAAACCTTTTACCTCAAAAAGAGCTAAAAACTTCCACTTGGCGACTCCACAATCCTTAACATACCTTAAGACTCCGTTAGGAAGAACCGTTATCATTGTAATCTCATTCAAACTCAGTTAGAGGACTGTAGGATTAAAAGTTGTGTAAAACAAATTATTTAACCTCTTAAAGACTGTCATATCTGGTTGAACTCTTCTTGTTTTCTAGGGTCTGAAAAACACATCATAGTGGCTCCTAGAAAGATTCATACTAGAGCCCATCCTGACCCTAACCCACCTAAGATAGTTGATAACCCAGAAAGTATCCTTAGGAAGTCTCCTAAGATAAAATTTTCAACTGTTTTCAGATCACCCTTGAGAGCTAATTCAGTTCCTAAAAATATTTCAGCTCTACAACAATCACAAGCTGACTTAGTAAATCCATTTAGAACTAGGTCATTTGATGATATAATTCAGCTAGACTTCGAGTCTTCACTTTCATCCCCGGAAACAAGTGAACATCCTGGTAATAGAGAAGAAACACCACATGATTTACACTTCCTTCACAATTTAGGTGTCTCTCATCCAACATCAGCTCAGCAATCTACTGATGTTCCATCCACATATTTTCACCAAACATCCACTGTCCAAACCACTCCACTTCAGCCCATTTTTTCTCTTGTTAATCCACCTCCACCACATACCATGGCAGCATGGTATGCTCCCTTAGTTCTTCCTGTTCCCTTAGTCAATCTTCCACAGGACTATCAGTCCAAAATTCCATTATATGATGCTAGTAATGTTACTACTCCATCACAACATGTGGATAAGATGAATGACTACTTTGACAGAAATGAAATTGATGATGATTATGTCAAGCTTAGATTATTTTCTCAAAGTCTGGGGGGGAGAAGTAAGAAAATGGTTTAAAGGCTTAACCCCCCATAGTATCAATGATCTCCAAGCCTTCCATCAGACATTCTTAAACAAATGGGAAGTGAAGAAGAATCCTCTCCAAGTCCTTTCTGATTACAAGAACCTCCATAGAAACACCGGGGAAAGTGTCCAAGCTTACTGCACTAGATTTAACAATGTATATAATGCACTTTCCCCATATCTAAAACCTCCACAAGGCTCAGCTCTAAACAAGTTTCCTGAATGATTTGACCTTGAGATGGCCTATCAGCTGAGAGAGAGAGATCTTGCAACTCTTGAAGATATGCAAAAAGGAGCTCTTGCTGTGGAAGTTAACTTAATGGAAAAGAGAGCAAGAATGAAAAATGAGAAGAGAGTGTCCTTTAGAGAGGAATCTACCCCTTCTACTTCCAGCTCAAAGATGGAAAAAATGATGGAGGAGATGATGAAGAGAATGAGCATCTTTGAGAGAGCACAAGCAAGTAAAAATCAAACTGCTCCTCAAAACAGAAACCAGAACCAGAATCAGAATTTTAGAAGGAACCAATCTCCAAAAAGACCTAGGGAAGATGATCAACAGATCACTCCTCCCTTTCATCAAAACTATGTGAGTGAGGTTGAGCAAACAGATGAAATAACAGAGGATGATGATATCAACATGCTGGGAGTAGATAATGATGACTTTGAGATTCATTATGATAGAAAACAAGGTCTTTACACACCTTATGATGACAAAAGAGATGATGAAAAAATTTATTATCAAGACATGGAAAATGTCATCATAAAATCTCAAAGAGAATATGACCTTAGAAGTAAAACTAGTTAACAAACTCCCAACACCAAAACCTCTGACAAATCTTCAAAAAACAGCACTGCAACCAAGCCTAAAGTTGTCAAAAAGAAGGACAAAACAGTAGCTGTAAATTCTGATAAAGGTAGAGAGAAAGGCACTCAAAATGTTACAAAACAGAGTGCGGACCTTAGCAGTACTAACACTTTAGCTAGTACTCTTGTTAAAACCATTTTGTCAAATTTTAATAGAATGAATCAGTAAGCAGATGTTGTTGATAGAGTGGCAGCTAATAAGGCTGAGACAAGTTCTTCAAAGAATCAAATTCCTTTCAGCCTGGAGCAGGAAATTTCCAAAATTAAAATCTTTGTTCCCTTGACTGAGTTAGCTGCCCAAAATGTATATAGGACCCAAATTTTGAAGGCTTTAAACATTGAAGACAATAATGACTCAGTCAATCTTAACGATGACCAACCAGATCTTATTTTTGGTCCAAAGATTGAAGGTAAGTATCAAGAGGGACCTGTTCCTCCCTTTTATGTGAGTTTAAACGTTCATGACAAGATTTTGCACAATGTTATGCATGATTTTGGGGCTTCTCATAATTTAATGCCTAAAGCCGTGATGGAGAGCCTAGGTCTTGAAATCACCAGACCTTATAAATACCTTTACTCCTTTGACTCGAGCAGAGTAAAATTTTTATGATTGATCAAAGATCTCTGCGTTAACTTAGCCCAGATTCCAGCTAAATGCTTATTCATGGATATTGTTGTGGTTGATGTGCCCCCAAAGTATGGAATGTTATTATCAAGATCTTGGGGGGCTAAGTTACAAGGGACTATGCAGATGGACATGACCTATGCGACTATCCCTGTTTTCAATCAGACAACAAGATTTTACAGGGAGTCCCATATGAAATACACCGTTACAAGCCAAGACAGACCGCAAAACTCTTCTCTTTATTCTATAAAGATAGGCCTCGATTATTTTATCCTGTTTAATGATGAATCTTTCACAGAACAAGTGACTTTAAATGAACTGATGGCCGATAGAGAGGAAGAAGAATGCAACGCAGAAGTGTCAAAACATTTTTCTAAACCGTTAAACTTTAGCAAACCAAAAACAGGTCTTGAGCTTCAAGTCATGCGTCCTTTACTGTTAAACATTGACAGTCAAGAAAACAACCCTCAACGCAGTGAAAAAACTGACTTGAAATGAATACAACTAAGTGTTGATATTCCACAACAACCCGAAAGCACGTTAGTTGGAGAGGAAAGTAACCAAGATGAAACCGAATCTAGTCCTCTATGGAGTATGAATTTCGATGGGTCATGCACTAGAACTAATGCTTGTGCAGGTGTCTGGATTTGCAACACTGAGAATAACCACACAGAAATCATTTCCTGTAGATTAAACTTCCAGTGTTCAAACAACATAGCAGAATATGAATCCCTGCTTTTAGGCTTACGTTTGTTGAAAAAGTTAGGAGCCAAAAGAATCAAAGAATATGGGGATTCCGAGTTAATCATTAGGCAAGTCAACAGGGAATACAACACAAATCACCCGAGACTTAGGGCCTATCAAAATGATGTCATGGACCTTTTAAAAACTTTTGAGGAGTACCAGATAATTTTTGTCCCAAGAAAAAGAAATATCGCAGCCCACAACTTAGCCTTTGCAGCTAGAACATGCTTAACTCCATATGAAACCAAAGACTGCACATCTCAGATAAAATTCAGACCAGCCACTCCTAATAATGAGAAATATTGGCAAGTGTTCGACGGAGACAAACAAATAGAAGACTTCATGCAATTCAGAAATGAAATCGAACTACCTAGTTCGGATTCAGATTATGATACTGACTGCAATAGTGAAGAAAATTTTATTGGTGAAGAGGAACCGTCTCCTGAACTTGCTGATATAAATTTGTTGACTAGCAACCCTGAAAATAAAACGGAATTGACTGTAGAGTGAGAAACAGAGGAGTTAGAAACTCTGCAGTCTAATGATCAGAGTTTACCTAAGGGTCTGGCCCCTTTAGAAGAGTTGTTCAATTTTAACGATGTGGCCAAGAAGCCAAAACTGGAACCTGTAGAGACTGAAGTGGAAGAGTGAAATATAGGCAGTGAACTTAAACCAATGATGATTAAATTTTCTAAGACCTTACCAGCTCAAATTAAACTCAAATACATAGAGTTGTTTAAGGATTTTTCTAATGTTTTTGCGTGGAGTTACGAAGATCTTAAATCCTATGACACCGAAATAATACAGCACAAAATCCCTCTCAAGGAAAACCAAAAACCATTCAAACAGAAGCTGCGCAGAATAAACCCTGTTCAGTTGCCTTTGGTTGAGAAGGAAATCAAGAAAATGTATGAAGCTGGTATTATTGTCCTTATTAGATATTCTGAGTGGGTGCCTAATCTGGTGTTATTTAGGAAGAAAACTGGAGAGATTAGGCTTTGTATAGACTTTAGAGATTTAAACAAATCTTCATTGAAAGACAACTACCCTTTACCTAAGATGGATCATATTCTACAGAGGGTGGTGGGGTCTAGAAGAATTTATTTGCTTGATGGCTACTCAGGGTACAATCAGATCTTAGTTCACCCTGATGATCAATTAAATACAGCGTTTACTACACCTTAGGCCACTTTCATGTATGTGAAAATTCCCTTTGTTCTAATAAATGTTGGAGAAACTTTTCAGAGAGCCATGGACATAGCATTCTCCCAAGAACTGGGCTACTTCATCATTATATACCTTGATGATGTTATTGTTTTTTCAAAGACAGATGAAGAGCCCTTAGCACATTTAAGAACAGTCTTCGAGAGATGCAGAAAGTTTGGTATATCTTTGAACCCCAAGAAAACACTATTCGGCCTCAAAGAAGGTAAACTTCTTGGGCACATTATTTCAAAAGAGGGTATTAAGATAGATCCAAAGAGGATTGAAGCCATATTGAAGATTTATCATCCTCGAAACATCAAGGAGTTGTAATCTTTCATTGGAAAGATTAACTTTTTGAGAAGGTTCATCCCCAACTTGGCTGAGCTCCTTAGGAATATTACAAACATGTTGAAGAAGAAGCAAGGGGTAAAATGGACCTTGGAAGCAAAGAATTCCTTTGAACTGGTGAAACAAGCGTGAACCAAAACACCGGTTCTAATAAGTCCTGATTTTTCAAAAGATTTTTATATTTTATCATTTGCATCAGAACATACAATAGTTGCTGTCCTTCTACAGAAAAATCCACAAGGACAAGAGCAGCCTATTGCATTCTTTAGCAAGGCTTTGAGAGATGCCCCTTTGAAGTATAAAATTATGGAAAAGCAAGCTTTTTCTTCTGTTAAATCTTTAAAAGACTTCAGAGTATACATCTTGCACTCACACGTCATTGCCTTTGTCCCAAATTCAGTTGTCAAAGATATTATAAAAGGGGACCCAGATGGTAAGAGAGGTAAGTGGATTGCTATTATTCTTGAATATGATTTAGAGATAAAGCCCACTAAACTCATCAAAGGCCAATTTCTAGCTAGATTGATGGTTGAATCGAATTTTGAAGTTCTTGATATTAATATGATTAATGCTTTAGATGAACAAGAGGAAATATCAACTCCCATTGTTGAAGATAATTTTATGAATTCCTCTTGGTATGCTGATATTCTTTATGTTTTGCTTAATTTGAATACACCACCTGGTTTGACAAAAACTAAAGCAAGGTTTTTGAAATTGAAAGTTGTAAACTATTGCATTATAGATAGATGTCTTCATTGGAAAAATGCAAGTGGTATATTGCTTAAATGTTTGCCTGAATATGATGCAGAGAAGGTTAAGCATGAGTTCCATGAAGGAGAGTGTGGAGGCCATTTATACTGGAAAACAACAGCCAACAAAATCTTGAGGGTTGGTTACTATTGGCCTACTCTTTTTCTTGATGTGCACAAGATGATAATTGCCTGTCATAAATGTCAACTTTTTGAAGGCAAAAGGAAGTTGCTACCTCTGCCTCTGCATCCAATCACTCTTGAAGCCCCTTTTCAATAGTGGGGACTTGACTTCATAGGTAAAATCCATCCATCATCGTCTGCCTAGCATAGATGGATTCACACTGCCACAAACTACTTCACTAAATGGATAGAAGCCATCCCTTGTAGGCAAGCTAATGATTCAGTTATCATAAAATTCATGAAGAATAATATTCTCTCTAGATTTGGTTGCCCTGCCAAGATCATCACTGATAATGCAGCAGCATTTGGATCAAAGAAGATGGTTGAGTTCTGTCACAAATATCATATAACATTGGGGCATTCCACGACCTATTACCCTCAAGGTAATGGACTTGCAGAATCCTCAAACAAGAGTTTAGTGAACATAATCAAGAAGTTGTTGGCGGACAACAAAAATTCTTGGCACACAAAGCTTGTGCATGCACTTTGGGCTGACAGATTGACTTTGAAGAAATCTATTGGTATGTCACCCTACCAGCTTGTGTATGGCACCGATGCAATCTTTCCTACCAGCCTTGGTGTGCCAGTTATGAATTTGATTCAAGAGGTTCAGTCTGAAGATAATGACATCATTAGACGGATAAATAAAATAATTCACCTTCAGCTAACCAAAGAGGAGGTTTATAACAAAGCATTGCAAAAGCAGGACAGCATCAAAAAGATTTTTGACAGAAGAACAAAGGCCAGCAATTTTAATGTTGGGGACAAAGTTTTAAAGTGGGATTCAAGGAGGGAAGAAAAGGGCAAGCATGGAAAATTTGACAACTTATGGCTTGGCCCTTATCTCATTCATTCAGCTGCTGGTAATAATGCGTTTTTCTTACAAGAGTTGAATGGAGCAGAGCTGTTTGGGGGTCCTGTCAATGGCAGAATGCTCAAACATTAATTATCTTGATCCATGTCATGTTCTGAAAACCTTTTTATCTTTTTTCTCATTATAAATATTTCATCCATCATTGAATTCAAAATTAGAAAAATCAAAAATACAAAAACAGTGAAAGAGAGAAAAGAGGGCAGATTGTAAAAACAATAAAGGTACAACCCCATACCAACAAAAAGAGAAACAAATCTGAAAGTGTGCAAGCTTAAATTCCATTCCTAAAAAACACACTTCTAGTTAGTCAAACAGCCTAATCTTGACTAATTAGTTTTAAATTTACTGTTGATAGGATAGTGAATTCGATTTTCCAAACTGTTTAATCTTGGCTTATCAGTAGGTAGATTAGGGTAGAAATTAAAGGTTCAAACATGCTCAAAATATGAACCTATGTTTCCAAAACATGACTGACTCAAATCTGCTTGAAATTCTGAGTCAAAACAGAGGAATAACTGGTTCTAATCAGCTCAAAATCTGAACCAGTGGATAAAGGAAAAACAGGTCAAACTGAAGTAAAAATAGAGCTGAAAAAAGATGAAGGAAGTGCTTTGAACTTTCAAAACTTAAGCCTTCCATTTTGTTTTAATTTTCTGTAAAATAAGATCTATGTGCATCTTGTTTTTTATGCCATAGATCAGCATCAAGTTAGACTATTCAATCCTGACTTGTATGCTTTTTAATTTCTGCTGTAGAATTTAGAGAATAAAAATCTGTTATACTGTTTAATCCTAACAGACTAATAGATTAGGTAGAAAAGAATATGGACTCAATTTTTTAATCAAGTTCATGGAGAAATAAGGAGTAGAAATAGATTAGATTTTTTGTTTTCAAAAGAATAAAATTTTGTGAAAAGAGTTTGCCAATCCAAGTGCACTCTAATGAAGAAAAAATGTTAGATCAGTAGGATTGGGTAGGTAGAAAGTTTGTATTGATGAAGTTCCATTGTTTTCCATGGCTGCTGACAATTTTTCAGAACAAAGAAGATCATCCAAGCAAAGAAAAGCATCCCAATGGATAAGGCACTAATCAGCCTCCCAGGGAATGCAAGTCTGAAGTTCTTGATGCCTTCAAGAAGGCACCATCCCCAAGTGGAGCCACTGTTAGCCACCAATAAAAATTTTCATATCAAATGGTGGCTAAAACATTTTTGGAGCCTTCAAGGAACAAATTTTATATCAAAAAAGTGTTATCTCTTGAAGACTCATGAAGGCATTTGGCCCTTTTTTCAAATCTTCATTGTTGTTTCCATTTTATTCAGAAATTTTGTTGATTTCATAGAGGAAAGACCACTGCAAAACATCATTTTTCCTCTCCCTCCACCTCAAAAATAACCTCCATTTTTCCTCCTCTTTTCCTCATAAACTTCCTCTCTTTTCCATCTTTCCCCTATTCCCCTTCATAAAATCTCCTTCACAGAGTTTAAGACTCCTTTTTTAACTCTGCCGAAACCCCCAAATCCATTGAAAACTTGGAAAATTTCATCAAAAATAAGTTTGTTTACCACAGGCTTAAGCCCCCTTGGGCCAAAGTCCTAACCACTTCCACTCCATATGCCTTGGTGTTGTAACCAAGCGCTAACCCCTTTCGGCGCTTATCGCATCGCAAAAGTCTGAGCGCACAAGTCTTTGGTTAAGTTAAAAGTTCCGATGCGATTAGCCTTTTTGTTCATAACCCCCGATCTCATTAACCGCCTCATATAACCCTTTTGCCGGCAATCGGGAGCTAAAAACATTGGATAATTCATCTCCGATCCATTATTTCCCTTTGTAAATTTCATAACCCACTTTCCTAAAGTTTTGGTCTAAACCCGCCAGAGTTATGTTTTTTAATGTAAAATGGGTAGATTGAAAAGCCCCGCATCAAAAATTCTTATGTGATTAAGCCCCATTGTATAAGCTCCGCTCCCCCCCCCGCTTCACTCCATATAACTTATGCCCAGGACCAAGAATTAAAGGTCCCGAAGCGCTTAATCGCATTGGAGGAATTTAAAATGGGTAGATTGAAAAGCCCGAAGGCCCGATCCCGATTGGCCCTCATATATATAAGCCCCGGGCCTATTATCCTTCATATAGACCAAATGCCCCGCAGTCGGGCGCCATGCATTTCATATATATATATATATATATATTCCGCCCCGATGCATAAAACCTTTGTTTTTATTAAATTTTTGGGTTTTCATATATTATAAAGGGTTTCCACCGGTGTGAGTTTTAAAACGATATCGACCATTGATCCTGAGCCAATAAAACGACCTGCGCATGATCGCATCGCATGTTCTATCGAGCCAACTTTTGTGTCTCCTCCGATTGGCCATTCCCCGATCTATCTTGGACCATTGATCTCCTCCCCGCTTTCCCAGATCTAATGGCCCACAATTGCTCCGATTTTTAACCTTCCTCCGCCTTCAAAAATCCTCCAATTCACTCTCCACCGTTGATTTGATCCTCAGATCAACAGCCAGCACTCAATCGCTCCGTCGCACTTCAAGTTCTTTGCCCCACCGATTGCCGAGCCCCGATTGCATCTGGGCCATCCACGTGTCCAGATCGGATGGTCCAGATCGTGTTTCCCGACTTTGGTTAAATTTATGCAACCCCACTCATAATGTTTTTCGGCCAATTATAGTCGTTGATCTCTGCAGATCAATGGCCCTCATCAACCCTTCTTTTGCCCTTGTATTATTTCATTCAATCCTCAGATGCAATCTCCGCCGTTCAAATCTTAGATCCGATGGCCCAGATTGAAACCACCCATCTTCTTACTGCCCGCGCATCTATCCCATATCGCGCTTGTTCTCTACCGTTAGATCTGAGGCCCCAGATCTGACGGCCCACATCCTATATCACGTAGTTTTCAACACGATGTTTAATTTCCCAAAGGCCACGTGAAATGGGCAGTTTTCTGGTGCCACGTGTTGGGCGGGGATGCATATCGCGTTCCAAAAGGAAAAACTGCCTACCTGCCTTTTCTACGCGCGAACACAGTGGTTTTCATCCCCGAAACCACTTTCTCTCTTTTCCATTATGTTTCGTCGCACGCGCCTCCCACTGTTGATCTCTGCAGATCAACGGCCCATGATCATCCCGAACCCCAAGCTCCACTTTTAACCATTTTTTCCTCTGAAAAAAAAAGAAAAGTAACCTTATTCCTTCATATTTTCGCCATTTCTTTATAAAGTGACTCTTTCGCTTTATTTCCTCCCGATTAATCCTGACTATCGAATCTCTGCAGATCGACGGATACAACTTAAAAACTCCCTCTGATCTCCTTTTGACCTCCTCTAACAGATCTCCACCGTTGGATGTTGCCATCCAATGGCACGCTCTTTTCCCACAACCTTTGAAGTAGTTCACCCAATAATGCAGGATTTCATAATAATTTTTGTATTTTGCAGGTTCAAAAGGATTTTCACATTATAATAAAGGGAAAGGAAAGCTGAGGGAGACGATCCTCTGGATTTTCATTCATAAAAGGAAGATCATTCCACAGGGTTCGAATCCACGTCTCATCAAATGCTTCATGGGCATTGATGCCATATGAGCCTTGTGCGGCCCTGCACATCGACAAGACACACAAAATGAAATAAAAACAAAAGAGTATCAGTGTCGAAGAATAAATACAGCAGAACAGAGGATTGAAGACAGTATTGGGAGATTACGGCTAAGATTGATTATAAAAAGCCTAATCCTCCAAATTAAAACACAGTTAAAGAAAATCATAAAGATCTATCAGAAAGAAAGGCCTCCACTGCCACATCAAAGGCAAATTGATTCCTCTCAGCTACCACAAAGCCACCTATTACCTCAAAGCATTCAAACAGAGGCCGAATTATGATCAGAAAATTAGATATTTTCATCAACGCAACCGAATAATTAATTCTGCCAAAGGAACTTAATGCAAAATATCAGCAGAGTTATTATATCATGAAACAAAGCCTTAAAAGTCAACAAAAGCTCCCACCGAGCTTAATCTTTAAATGTAAATCATTTAATACAGTGAAAATGCCTGTACTCTTCTCTATTAAGCCCTTCAAAGGCCGAGAAGCATTAAGTCTGTATTAATTGACCCAGGAGATCTTTTTTCAGATCCCACCTCCTCATTCCTTCTATAAATACTTCTGTAGAAGATGAGAAAATTTTGGTTGCAGAACTTTGAAATATACTTGTGCTTGAAACTTCTGATTGTAAATAGTGTTCAAAGGATCTTGAAGCTCTGGTTTTGATAGAATAGTTAGGCTGAGTAGTGAAGATGATTGCTGACCTAAAACACTGGAATTAAAGCTGTAACTGGTTTGAAGCATCAATACAAGCTGATTTATGGGATCCCGGTCTATGTCGGCAATGATGTTATTTCTTGTTGTAAATTGTTATTTTATTTATGTTTCCACTTTGTTCATATTCTCTGATAAAGAACAGCAAGCATATAGTTAGGATTTACTGTATATCAGTACCCTTCTCTGATTGATAAGCTTTATCTTAATGTTTTCTTCCAATTTTTGTTATTTAGGAATGATTTAATTCAGTTCAAGCAGTAGGAATGTTGGTGTTCCCTCGTCCTCCTGTTTAGCTAATTGTTATTCTTGAAATTTATTTTCATTTCATGTTAAGTAGAGATGAACTAAGGAATATATGGTGAGCCCTAGTCCTAGTTTTATCCCAAAATACTGACTGAAAGTTTCTCTAGGAATGTGTTGAAAGCTGGCTAGTTTCGAAGTACTTACCAGATCTTAGGCCATTCTTTGTTATCATTTGTGTTTCCCTTTGTGTTTTAAATTTTTTTCTATTGAAATTATATCAAAGGCTGGCTAGTTTTGAAGTACTTACCAGATCCTAGATTGCTTTTATGTTATTCTTAAGTGTTTGTCAAAGGTTGGCTAGTTTCAAAGTACTTACCAGATCCTGGGCTGCTCTTTGTTCTTCATTTGTTTAATTCCCCTACTTTTTGTATCATTTCATTCCATAAATCAAACTTTAAGGAGATCCTTAGACATAGATGACTTGCCCCATGGACCACTCTTGCCTCTTGCTGTTTCAATTAAACCCTATTATGACTTCATAGCCCAATGAACTAAAACCTGCAATTATCCATCTATTTGGCCAAAGTTGTTCTATTTTCTTGCAACTTCTCACCTTTGAAAATATTTCCATTTATAACTTTCCACTCAAGCCATAATCATGCTCAACCATCCAAAAAAAACAAAAACCCTTGGACTTCATAACTAGCCTAATATCATTACCCAAAACCTCAAAGATAAATCCATCTTTGCACTTATTGGAGAGATCCCTCTCCGGATTCAGGAGGGCTAGATCCTAGAATCCCAAAGTGGTTGAAATGATATTTCTCCCCTCGTTTATCGCACTTTTCCAATCTTGCTGATTACAAGGATCTAACAGGAACACCATTATTGATGGTTTCTCTAGCACTTGTTAATAGTTCACATCATTGACTGGTAATCAAGTGGTTTCTACCATGTTCGACTTCGACACAATCAATCACATGGATAGAATTGTACTAGCTCGAGAAGTAGGAATCAAGACCCTGGATCTAGTTTCCACCATCCAGGCTACAAGGAATTTTATTATTCATTATACAGTAGACTATTTATAGCATATTGTTGCATCCATGCTATGTCTACTACTTCATGTAATTCTAAAATCATTTATGTATCAGAACATGTAGTTAGTTTTGATCTGACTATGGGAATGCCTACCTCAGCGATGATATACATATATATATGCTTGCATTGAATGTTTTTTCAAGGTTTCAACCGGTGTGCCTGCAGCCCTATCCTCGGAATGATAAAGCACTTCACTCTTCAGAACTCTTCAGACTTCGCACTTTAGGGGGCAATCTGTTACACTAAAATTTGTCACCATGACATTTAGCTGTCTATATGGGTTCATCATTACCTATTTATTGCTCCCTTAGAGGTCTAAAAACACAAAGTTCCTAAATCAAGTCTTAGAATTGGGAAAAAGATTATTAAAACCCTAAAAAGCCTAACTCCGCACTTTTCCTAGTCATTTCCTGCAGTACCATGATTTATTGCTATAAATATTGCGAATTCCCGTAAAAGGGAAAATAAGAAGAAAAGTAAGTTCTCCCGCCTAGGCTCTCTAGAAGCACTATCTAGTTGAGCTTACCTCGACCATGAACCTTTATCCCTTAATAAATGGAGCTATCCCTTGGTTTTTGGAGCTAAAATCCAATGATGAAAGGACTTTATCCCTTCCTTATTGGAACTGAAACTACCTTCCTTCAGCTATAAATTGAGACCATGTTTCAGTCTCATGGGTACTTAGAAGTTAGTACTTAGAACTTGGTAGTTTTGAGGTGAATTGTTGAAGAAATTATACTCTCCACATTTGGCATCATTGGCATGAGAGAGATTACATACTCATAGCCATAGTATTATTCTGATTCAGAGAGTTGGAGTCTTGTTAAACTGAGGAAAACGGTTGTTCAAGACCCTAGAAGAGCTTGTACAAACATCAAGGCGTCAAGGTTGTAAGGTTTCTTCTTTTATTTAAATTTAATACAAATGGATTATATTTTCTCATTAAATTGTTCATCTATCTTTTGAATAATTTAATTCTTGGATTCCTTGATCACTAAGATAGATTATTGCTTTTGAATTATCATATCTTGCAGATGCTTTTGATCTTGTTTTCTTATCTTTGATTGCAGATTTATACGCTGAATCAAAATATTTTGGAGAGACTGGATTGAAGACCAAGTAAAGCATTGGACTTCAAGTAGGCCCTATCTCTCCATAGTTAATTAATAATTCTTAAGCATAATGGTCTAGAGAAAATGGTCTACATGTGTCTGTTTGTTTCTAGATATCCTTAGGATACTAGGGAGATCACTCTTGTCCGCGAGAGGGATTTATCCGTCCAACAAGGATTCCACTCATGCAAGTAGATAAATATCAGAACTGGTAGAAGGCGTACCACAAAAAGCTGATAGGATGAGACTTGATGCTGCACAGAATGTAGGAGTCCCTATTTCACAGCGCAGAAAAAGATAGTCTCCTGACCGATTTAATGGATACATGGCTCTCATGAGAAAATTTATTGTGACTGAACCATCTTCCTTTCAGTAAGAAGTGCAGGAGCCCACATGGGTAGATGCAATGGTGGAGGAGTATGACTCCATTGTCAAAAAAAGTGCTTGGGAAATTTTTCCAAGGCCAGTTGATAAATCAGTGGTAGATTCAAGATGGATCTACAAGGTAAAGAAAGCTACTGATGGGAGTGTTGAGAAATACAAGGTCAGATTTGTGGCCCCGGGCTTCTCACATATCGAGGGGATTGATTATGAAGAAACCTTTGCACCTATCGCATGGTATTCTTCCATAAGGACGATCCTTGCTCTCTCAACGCGGATGGGTGGCACATTCATTATATGGATGTGAAGACGATGTTCCTTAATGGGATCATTGAGGAAGAAATGTACATTGAGCAGTCTGAAGGATTTGAGATCTTTCACAATGAGTCGCATGTGTGTCGACTTAAAAGATTATAAACAAACACATTCTATAATATGCAATAAAAGTGAAATTACCCAATCCACATGGAAATAAGACTTAGTTCTAGCAAAAGAAAATAAAAAATAAACCATAAGTGACATGGATTTTGAAAAGGCATATAAGTGTCATTTATTGCATATATGTGTCATTATATCGACGGCGGCCAAAGCGTCGCTATTGCGACGGATGCCTCCAAACGTCGCAATTGTGACACTTTGTCTAAGTGTCGGTATTTTGACACTTTTCTCTAAACGTCGGTATAGCAACGGTTTCGGGCGGGATTGAAAAAATTTGGGGAAATTTCCAACATTTGGTCAAAAGTGTCGGAATTTCCCGCAAATGTACTAGTGTCAGTAGCGAGTCATATGTGTGTCGACTCAAAATAGCTTTGTATGGGATGAAGCAAGCACCCCGTGCTTGGTACACTCGGATAGACAGTTATTTCACCAGACTTGGTTCATCAAGAGTGACGCAGATGCAAACCTATACCAAATTGTGGTGGAGGGTAACTTTTTAATCATTATTATTTATGTTGATGATTTAATATTGACTGGTGATGAGCAGCTGATATAGTCATGCAAGGAGGAACTTGCAAAGGATTTCAATATGAATTATATGGGCCTCCTTCATTATTTCCTTCGATTGGAAATATGGCAGCGATATGGTGAACTTTTTATGTCTCAAGGCAAGTATGCAAGGGAGATACTGGGTAAGTTTCACATGGAGGGCTGCAAACCCATGGATACTCCTCTTCCAGGAAATAGGATGCTACATCTGGAGAGGTAGTGGATGCTACTGTCTATCGACATTTAGTGGGTTTACTAATGTATTTAGTGAATAAGAGACCATACATATGCTATGCGTTTAACCAGGTAATTCAAGCGATGGTTAAGCCTACCAAGCACTTTTGGAAGGCAGGCAAGCATGTCCTGAGATACATGAGGGGCACATCTGAGTATGGCTTATGGTACAGACAAATATATGAGGTGAAGTTACATGGCTTCAAAGATTCAGATTGGGCAGGCACCCCAACAAACAGAAAGAGCACATTAGGAGGGATCTTTAGTATCATATCTACAGGTGTTTCTTGGTACAGCAGGAAGCAGAGATTCGTGCCACTCAGTTCAGAAGAAGTGGAATACATGGCAGCAAGTCAATTTGCATGTGAGGCTATCTGGATGAGAAAGATATTTTTTGGTTTCTCTGGTTCTCATTTAGATCCGACAGTGATTCATTGTGATAATCAAAGTTGCATTAATGTAATATTCATAAAATTTAGCTTTTAGCTAAATGGAATATTATAGATTATTTTGTCACTATGTAGG
This sequence comes from Pinus albicaulis, assembly GCA_034641835.2. Lineage (NCBI taxonomy): Eukaryota > Viridiplantae > Streptophyta > Pinopsida > Pinales > Pinaceae > Pinus > Pinus albicaulis. Next base: position 140,893 of record JAXQQM020081778.1, read on the forward strand.
TGAATAACTGGGTAGGGAGGCCCATAAATCTCCTTAGTAGCAATGAAAGCACTTCTAGTGTGGAAGGAGACCTTGTAAACAGCTAAATAAAGCACCTTTAAGTATTAACATGGGTTGGATCATGTTTAATAGGTCAACTTTGACCAAATCGACAATGTTTTTATGGAGGAGTGGACATTAAATGAGGAATAACGCAGTTTTGGAGGGAGATTGATTACATGAAGGAAATGACTTAATTGAGTGGGGCCAAGGGAAAGAAAGCTCATAACCTATATAAGGAAGAGGATGGCAGCCATATGGGGTTATTTTTTAGATTATTATTTTGTATGTGGTCTGTTTAGACTTCTTGCTTTCTTCAGCTATTCAGCTGAGTTTGCTGTGTTGTTTAGCACCAGTTGTTCCTGAGTGGGAATCCCATCTCTTTCCTTGAGAGGCATCTTGGAGGATCATTGCACTTCATCTTCACACTTAGGCTTAAGGCCAAGCTACAACTTTCTTCATCAATGCACTTTCTGCAGCATATTGTGATGTGTTGCAGGGTGCAACAGTAGAGGATCATTTTGGGTGTCTTCATAGCTATTTTTGCAGTGGAGGAAGGTTTGCATCCATTGGAAGGCCTATAAAGAAGCCTCTTGAGGTTTATTGACACATTTAACAACAGGATAAGGATTATTTATCCTCTACAGTGTAGTTTCAGTCCAGATCTACGTTATTTTAGGGAGGAGTTGCAGTGGTTGTTTTGGGAGCTAATTTCTTCAGTGGGGGAGCCATTCTTTTATCAGGAGGATCTATTGGAGAAGAGCTGTAGGTTTCTACATCAGATTCAACCATATCTTCTCATTTCAGTTGCTACATCATATCGTCATCCATAGGACTGCAGCTTACATTGGCACATTGTGTGCATTTTCTGGAAACCCTCTTGGGTTGTCTTGGAAAGCTGATCTAGTGCCCAGATATGTATGTTTAGACTCTATTGGGGCCTATATAAATAATTTCACATCATTGTATCATCTCCAGCTATAGTTATACTCAATATTACTGTGTTTTAGTTTCTCTCTGGCATTTTTTTTATGACAACAGCTCAGATTTGAGAGTGATTGCTTATGGGAGGCTTGGTTCTTCGTTGTATATGATCTATACCTCACTATTTGTATTGATTTTCTATTATAAATACATAATTTTATGACCCCATATTGGTCTCATGGTTTCATGTGTTAAATAGTTGTTGTTGCTTTCATTTTATGAGCTATATTGCTGCCTTCCCCATTTGGGAATACTATAGTGGTATCAGAGCATAATCTTGGATCAGCCTATGCATTGAGCCAATATGTCACCATAAGGAGAAGCTTCTCACAAGAAGAGGAGATGTATAGAAGGAACAAAGAAATGAATCCATTATTTGGAGGAAGGGAGGAAGAGAGGCTCTTAAAGCTTCTTTTTCAAACTTTGTAGAGCATCAAGGGAAGTATCAAGGAGATGAGAAGGGAGATGTGTAGGGAATCTCCAAGGGGGTTTGAATATGAAGCAAACCCTATATTTTTACATGATGGGTGTGAGAATGCAGCCACACATTATGATCCACGGCGCAGTATTATGCCCATATTTACTACAAGAGAGATGGAAGAAGGAGATGCACCCAAGGAGGGAACTTTGAGTGATTATCTTCAGGAGTATGAATCTCAATCTTGGAGATTCATAGAGCACTTGAACTTACAAAAGTTTTTCCAACTCAAGGAGGAAAGGAGACCCAACAGTAGGAGGGGTAGATTATTCCTACCAAATTTTTATGGGTCCTCCACATAAACAACCAAGGATTGGATAGATCAGCGAGACTCATATTTTCATCTACATCAAGTTTCAGAAAGGGAAGCCCTTAGGATAGCAACGCTGCATCTTGAAGGTAAGGCTCATACTTGGTGGTTTTAGGAATCATCTTCATTTAATCAGGAAAATATAGCTACTTATGCAAGATTCACTAAGAGATTAGTGAAGATATTTGATGTAAAACAATCTAAAACATCTTTGATTGAGCTAGCAAAACCTAGACATTCAAAACCCTTGCATGAGTTGGAAAGATCCATTATACCAACTCCATTCCTGACCTCTATTGAAGGGAATAAAAATTTGTATGATAACTTTCCAAGGGAAAGATCCCCATTGTAGCAAGATCTTTCTTCTCAAAAGTAAGACATGGAGATTCATCCTTCAAGGGAAGACCAAGATCTAGGGTCTCTCATTGCTGATGAGGTATTCTCAAATATTGATGAGGAGAAAGTGCAGAAAGGAAGTAACAACATTGTCACTTTGGGAGGACATCCATACCCACATTAAGCTGTGCATGAAGCTATTGCTTCAAGTGGAGGAACTTTTCATCTTTACAAAAGGTACCCAAGGAGCATCAAGTGACAGTAGTTATGGGCATAAACACCTTGATCAAAGGAGGAGAAGAAAAGTTGGATCAGCTTCAAAGGATGGGGAGCATGTAGCCTTGTTTATTTCAAGGTGTTTATATACAGATGAAGGAGACTGATTTATGCAATGAAGGGAGGGACAAATAAGTCCACTCATCTATACAGTCTACTTCAGATTTTGATGTCTCTTTGCATGAATGCATTCCACTAGGGAGTTCCCCTAATTGGAAGATGAATAAAGAGTTCCCTCAACATGATGCAGCATTTATATATCTGGCTAAGGAAGGAGCCTTGGGAGAGGTTGGCACAACACAGAGAACCTTTGATGAGTTCAAAGGAGAGGTGAGAAATTTACTGATTGGGATATTATCATCTCCCACTCAACTTTTTTCACTGAGAATGATTATTTAGAAATTTATGATGACATGGGAATGGTATCAAATGGCCACTCCATAGCTTTGGAGCAGTAAATGATAATTCCACACATGAGGAATATTTCTGAATATGACAAAAGGCTAATAAAAATCTTGCATGCATGGGAAAAACTATGGAAGTTTTAGAGGAAAGATACCTTACAGGAGGAGGTTGAATTCCATGTCCTTCAAACTTGTCTTGGGAAAGATCAGCTGCAAGAGAGGCGGCAAAGGTGGAGTGACATTACTCCAACATGTGGCTTTGGCATTGAGCATGTCAAAGAGGAGATTTATGATATGACAGATACTTCACTTCATATTTCTACAACGTTGTCATTGTTGGGAAGCCTAGATCCATACTGGGAGTCCCAATTATTGGTGGAATATTCCAAGAACCTCTTCACATGTAAGGTTCTTGATGGGAAAGTGATAGATGGGAAATATAAAGTGGTTGATGGAGTCATTTATTTTCATGATCATATCTATTTGACTAGAGACTCAAAGCTCAAGGATAAAATACTATATGCAACCTATGAGATATTGCTTTCCAATCCCACTAGTTTCATTAGAGCATACCGTACTATCTTGGAGGGATTCATGTGGCTCCAAGAGGGGGCACTTTTTCTTATTGGCTTCATGGGCTACTTGGGCCATGAGCAACGATGATGTTGATCATTTCTAGAAGGTTTTTGGGTGATGATGTATTGTTCATGGTGTGATTCATTAACACCAACCATTATACACCTTCTCCAAGCATACAAGAAGAATGGGGTAGCAAACAAGTGGTGGGGGAAACACTTGTTCTATCATATTCTATGGCAGTTAGGAGAAAAACTATGTTGGTTGCACATGAGGGATCATTTTCATCCTCCTTCACTACACATGGCAGCTAGCATGACTTTGATTGTGATTTCATATGTTGATGATGTTCTTATCTTTGTTGGGAACATGGTTGGAGTGAAGGCACATTGGGTGGATGTGTCCAAGGGGAATAAAATTTCCCACACATTTTTTGCTTCATGGTTCAAGGGGACCATGGGAGATGATATGGCCACTACAATAGATCATTTTTTTCTTTATGAGGTTGGCCACATGATTGATTGGAGCACTTGGGACATGCCTCTCATGAGTATTTGGGAGGATCTTTTCTATGAATTACCAAGCAAGAAGGTGATTCATTTCATTTGGATGATAGCATGGAGATTGGAGTCTCTCATTGGGAATGGGGTCCCATATGCCTGTCATCACTTATACCTTGATGAGGCCATTGGAAAGCAAGAATATTTCCATATAGACCTTCCATTCTTTCATGATGAGAGCCATTTGGTTTGTCCACCAAAGGCCAACTTGCACATCTGGGAGGAACCATTGGGAGACATAATTGTTGTAGAATATCTGAAGCAATGATGGAGACTATTTTATGAGGAGGCCACAAGCATAGGAGGGGAGGATTTTTCTCACCCTTATAGTTTCTTGAGGACAAGCAACATCTTGGAGGGGAGGACTGTAATATTCCTAAAATTTAGCTTTATTGACCTTTGGAAACCCTATATTTTTACATGAAGCAAAGTCTAGTGGAGGAAGGTTTCCATCCATTGGAAGGCCTGTAAATAAAACCTTTGAGGTTTATTGACACATTTAGCAGTAGGCTAAGGATTATTTATCCCCTACAGCGAATTTTCAGACCAGATTTGCGTTATTTTAGGGAGGAGTTGCAGGGGTAGTTGCAGTGGTTGTTTTGTGAGGTTATTTTCAGTGGGGGAGCCATTCTTTCATCTAGAGGATCTATTGGAGAAGAGTTGTAGGTTTCTACATCAGCTTCAGCCATATCTTCTAATTTCAGTTGTTGCAATATATCTTCATCCCTAGGGCTGTAGCTTACATTGGCACATTGTGTGCATTTTCCGGAAACACTCTTGGGTTGTCTTGGAAAGTTGATCTAGTGCCCAAATTTGTATGTTTAGACTCTATTGGGGCCTATATCAATAATTTTACATCATTTTATCATCTCCAGTTGTATTTATACTCAATATGACTACACTTTAGTTTCTCTTCGACATTTTCTTTTATGGTAGCAACTCATATTTGAAAGTGATTGCTTATGGGAGGCTTGTTTCTTCGTTGTATATGATCTATGCCTCACTATTTTGTATTGATTTGGTGTTATAAATATATAATTTTATGAATCCATATTGGTCTCATGGTTTCATGTGTTAAATAGTTGTTTTTTATTTCATTTTACAAGTTATATTACTGCTTTCCCCATTTGAGAATACTACAGTGGTATTGGAGCATAATCTTGGGTCAGCCTATGCATTGAGCCAATATGTTACCATAAGGAGAAGTTTCTCACAAGAAGAGGAGATGTATAGAAGGAAAAAAGACATGACTCCATTATTTGGAGGAAAGGAGGAAGAGAGGCTCTCAAAGCTTCTTTTTCAAACTATGAAGAGCATCAAGGGAAATATCAAGGAGATGAGAGGGGAGATGTGTAGGGAATCTCTAAGGGAGTTTGAATATAAAGAAAACCCTATATTTTTACATGATGGGTGTGAGCATGCATCGAAAAATTATGATCCACAACAAAATATTATGCCCATATTTACTGCAAGAGAGATGGAAGAAGAGTACCATCACTGCAACGGGTAATCTCCATGAGAATAAGCATGAAGACCTAGATGAAGACATAACTACCAACTCAACTAGTGTGTCTTCTACATCCACTGTTTTGTCTTCTAAAGCCAATGTTTGACTTATTGTCATCCTTTTGGTTCTTGGTTTACTCACAAATTGTTTTTTTTTCATGTTTGACCACTTTTGATTTCTATTTCGCAGGTGGAACATTGGGTGTATCAAAACTCTGCAAATGCTCTGTTTCTATCATGACTAGTTCACTTGGTTTTGCCACCAATGGTTCACTTTTTTCTACTGATAAGGGTGATGGGATAATCCTAGGTTTAGTAGTTCTTCTAGGAGTAAGAGCATCCAACTCAAAACCACTAGCAAACAAAAATGAAGACCAGTCTCTCCCTAGTCTTTGGAGCTCATCTAAAACCAGAAATTTAATTAAACCATGATGAAACAATAAAGTTTCAATTCCTTCAGATTTTTCTTGTACCTAGTTTTCCATTTTTGCTAGACTTATGTGTAAATATAAAGCCAGATCAAGAGATATATTACCAACAAAGTGTAGGAGGAGCTTGAAATGGTAAGAGTAGACTTTATGGTATCTCTTTTCACAAGTAAAATATTTTTGGATGATGAGCAACAACTTTGAGTAGTTATCCTTCATGCAGCTCCTTGGAATGGCATTAGTAAGGTCCATTTCACTATTTTCAGGCTTCATAAACTCTTTGCACTGCTCCATGTTGAACTTGAACCCTTTGAACCACTTCTCTTGCCCCCTTGGAATCCCTGTTGTTGCTGTAATGACCTCTGGTGTAATAGAAAGATTAAGCATCCCCACTTTGGTAGCTGTTCCATTGAAGTTTAAAGAAAATGTTTTGGAAACCTGTACATGGTAGCCTTGTAATCTTTCGCAAAACTGTAAGCATCTTGTTCTTCTGAATACTTCTACAATTGTTGGGTCTTCATTGATCCAATTCATATCTGCTGGTTCATATCTTAGACATTGACCACCCTAATTTGTCCTTATTTTTTTTGCCATGGTTTCTTCAATGCCTTCTCAACCTCACTTGATAGTTCTCAGCCTCGCTTGATAGTATTCAGCCCTGCTTGATCAGTGATCTTTGTAAACCTTTGAAAACACCAGCCACATCTTTGGCTCAATGCAATAGCTCTCCAGAGCTTAATATCATGCAAAGAAGAAATGAAGAATGAGAAATCACTTAATTAGGAAAGATTTTGAAGTTTGATGTCCACTCTTAACACAATGATGACTCATACATGCCTAAAATTGTGATGATGACTTTAGAACTGACCATGTACCTTGATCTTATCCCTCAATGACTCGAATAGTATCTAACTTACACTTTTCCAATGATATTCTGACACCTAACAACTAATCTGACAAGACAGACATGAAACCACACTTTCGTAGCGTGTTTAGTGTAAATCTGGAGGTTTTCGCTATGAAAGTATCACCATTTTCGTAGCGAAAAGTGTAATTTATCAGTGTATTTCACTATGAAACTGTGGTTTCTTGGCTAAAACCACCATTTCGGTACTAAAACCTTGGGAATTGAAAATTGTCGGAAAATTATGAATGATGTGACATGAAGGGGTTTTAAAGTGAATGGGTTTGGGCCTTAGGATAAGCTTAACTAAGAAAAAATTAAAATTTCCTTCACTAAATAATAAAAAATGAATCCTACAACCCTACCTTTGACACATGAACCTATATGACTTTGTCAAATGATGCTTCATTTTTTTTGGTGATAACACCTGCAAAGAAAAATACACCAAGTGAAAGCATCTTCTTTATTCAAATATTATTTGAAAGACATGTGATTTTTAAAAAAGAAGATGAGAGAGGGATTACCTGTCGTCACGAATTTTTTTTTTTTTCGGGGGTGTGAATGTGGCACCGCCCTTGGTTATTATAGAGTGTTGATCGCAATGTTGCTTTCCGTTCAGTGATTGGGCCTTTTTAGCTGTCATTATGGTCCTCCAATGTTTCTAAAAATGGCAACATATAGGCAAATATGGCTCAATTCAATTCATTTGTGTCTATTGAGTGTTGAGAGGTCAGAATCTTTTTTGCAGTAGTTCCTGTCATTGCGGTTAGCCTGAGTACTCGGGATTAGCGATTTTTTGGCCAAGTAAACTCCATGGTGTCCTGCAATTTAATTTTTTCAGTATATGAGTGTCGAGGTCCATACATGATGCGTTTTTATGGATCTTAGTTTAATTTTTGCCTCGAATGCACGGGCGTTTAAGGTACAAGCGTGACATTTGCACGCAAAAATACAACTTTGCGTGCCTTTATCACACCTGCCCTAGCTTAGGGAGCACCTTCTTCGCTTCTGTGGGAAGAAAGGTGCAACTTCCTCGTGCCTGTCTGAGGAATAGGCACGTGAAGAGCTGAGGCACAGTTTTTGAAAAATTCTTGAGAATTTTGTCAATTTTTGTGTTTTTCATGTTGTTGATGTGTTCCTGTTTCGATGACAGGATGTTGTGGAGGGAGAGGGACTGGCCTGATCTCCATGCTGCCTTGGCTGCTGATGGTCACGCATGCCAAAAGTTGGCGTGATGGGGTCTTCTCAAATTCATGGAGAATGACCTGCTACAATCATAGGATCGTATTTTGTGCTACTTGGTCCAATGTTGGAATAGGTGGTGCAAGGTGATGGTGCTGCATGGGTGCAACCTTATGATCCGTCCTGAGACAGATATTTATTTTGTGACCGGGTTGCTGCCTAAGGGTGAGGTGCTTCGATATCCAATTCCCTCTAGGAGGGTGGATCTTGAGTGGTTTCGAGAGTGTCATTGCGCTGGGGCGCCCCTTACGGAGGAGTGTATAGCCATTGCTATAGTGATGGACTTGGCCGAGCAGTGTGCTTTAGCGGCCATTGTGCAACTAGCTAGGTCATATGATCCTCAATGGGAATTAGGTTCGCAGATCGGTGTCTTGTGTCGGCTGAGGGCTAGGCACTTTTTTTACTTTTCCCATTTATTATGACGGGATGTTGGCACATCTTTCCAAGGTCCGAGACAGATAAAATCTATTTAATTATGCCAACATCTTATGCAGCATTATGTATGAGCGCGTGGTGTTGGTGGTGCCTGCCATGGGGCCACAGGAGCCATGCATGCAGAGGTGGGCCCCTATGATGCCCCAAGGAGGTGGAGGTAGGGTGGGGCATTATTGGAACGCCACCACAGAGGCTTGGTTTGAGGCCAACCCTTAGATGTTCCCGCCATTCCCTTATGTAGGGATGGAATTTTGGGGAGATCCAGACATGGTTCTTCCTGTTGGATATGCTTGGGGTCCAGCACATATGTATTTTTATTTTTTTCATTTACTTGAGTATTTATGTTTATATGTTTATTATGATGACACTGACATAGTCTTGGTTACTCTTGCAGATGTTGGCGAGGTTGGTCGTCTTATGGGTTGGTTGGTTGGGCACTAACCAATTTGGTGACCTTGAGTAACTCTCTGGGGTCGGGGAGGAGCTCCTGCATAGCCTCTAGGTGGAGCACGAGGTGATGAGACTGGCCCTTTAGGGGAGGGTAGCAGCTCGGTTGCCGCCGAGACTGCTGTTGAGCGAGCTCATGCCGATGCGGCAGAGGCTCGTGTTGCTAAGTTGACCGAGCAGGTGACAGCCTTAGAGGATGCATGGGGTTGAGTGGACCACTTGATGGAAGGGATGCCTACCCTAGGTTTTGTGGATGGCCTTGAGGATGTGTGGCTGGAGACCCTGATGGCTTAGGACAGGGGCTATCGGCCAATTTTACGTCAAGTGGTGCTCTCCGTATTGACGGTGGCTCCAATATTGGTACCGTGAGCAGTAGTGGGTCTAGGTGCCCCACCTGGGGGAGACCACCCTAGAGTCTTTTTGTACATGGGGAAAGCACCCATTATGAGGATGCTTCCCCTATTTTTGTCGACTTGTATATCTTTCTGGGCTAAGATACGGGTCAGAGATACTATTTTTTGTACTCAGGCACATACATTTTTGGTATATATATGCGAGAGATATTTTTTGTGGCTCTACATTGTGTGCCCCCTATTTTTGCTTATGGATTATGTTATGCAGATGGATATCTATGTTTTCTATGTTTTTGTTTTCTATGTATGATGGTTTATTCGAGATGCATTCCAGTTTAGAATATTGTTAGCTATGCGATCAGTTGTTTGGTTTTGACTCCTTGGTACATGTGTGAATGTAATGTATTCAAATTGTCTACTTAATATTTTTGCACGCAAGTATTTTCTAAAAATATGTGAGTCTCTTGTATCAATTTTTTGGTTTAACTGTGATACTACTAAATGGGAATCAAGGTAGATATTTATATGGTGTATGCCCTGATAGAGGGTGTCGTACATAAGTCTCATAATGGTATCATATTTTGCCTGATTTTTTGTTGCTGGGCCGATACAAGCACCATTCGTGCAAAGTGGTGATCGGTAAGAGTAATAGATAAACCAGGTGGTTGTTGTTAAACTTTGATACCATCGCGATGCTACATCAACAAATCCGAAGTAAGGGCCGGGTTGGTAATCCATTGTGACACTAGAGCGCGTTTTGCAACAAGTATTTTGGTCAAAAATTTAAAGTGGTCTGGTTTTTTGTATGTTGACTCTAGGGAAGGTCCCTCTTGGCCCTTATGGGTAGAATTTATTTAGGTAAAGGTCGTTGACAGGGTTGCTGAGGCATGTTCCGTTCGAATCAGTAAATATGTATGCCCCCTTGAGAAGGAAATGTTTTATGATGTAGGGTCGTTTTGACAAGGTTTCAAACTTTCCTGGACCTAGGGCTTCTTTTGCGACATTGTAGTGGAGGACTAGTTATCCCTCGGTGAATGAGCGAGGGTTGATGTGGTGGTCGAATGATGCTTTTACCCATTTCTTGTGGGCCTCATTGTGTTGTAGTGACTGCCGTCGGCTTTCATCTATGAGCTCTAGTTGCACTAGGCATTGCTCTAGAGGCTGGGTATCATCGAGGAGTTCGATGGCGACATGCAAATTTTGGATCTCACAGAAATCAATGGAGAAGCGTAAGGTGCCCTGATTTTTTATGATGGGAATAGTGTTGGGAATACAGGTCGTGTGGGTGGCCCAAGTCCTATTTCCAAATGATGATACAAATCATATGTGGTGTATGGTGTCGTCGGAGTTTGGTGGGGGAAGAATATCCATAACGGGAGTTTGCGAGAGTGCAAGGCTAGGTCCCCTATTAGTATGGCAAATTTCCTGTCGATGGAAACTGTGCTATGTGTAGAGGTGCCTGAATGTTTCCATTCTCGTTCATGGTTATGGCCATTGAAGATGGTGCATGGTACCACTATGTCAACAGAGTATATTGTGTGGGAATAATCACTACTCTTCGTCCCAGAAGCGGATGCTTGGAAGGGATCTGTTGTAGAAGATGAGGTCTTCTTCTTTCATATCCGAGCTTTTGGCTTGGGTGTGTCTAACTCTTTTGGGGAGTGTAGACTTAACGATGCTCTTGCCGCTCTAAGCTTCAGGAGACGTTAACATTTTATTGTATGATGGAAGTGTGAACAAATATGGAAACAAGTGTGTGTTATCTTCTCTTGGTTAGAGAGAAGTCTCTATGGGAGGGAGGAGACTATGCGAAAACTATTTGCGAGGTGCTTCAGTTCTTTGGGCTGATTGACTTAGTGGCCAATCAGGTCACATAGTCCGCATGTTATCCTAGGTTGGACCTGGGTCATGCTTGGTTGGTGTGCCATCCAAGTTTTCCCATTACACCGATGTGGGTGTGGGTTTGATGGCCTGGGGGTGATATATTTTCTATATCGGTTGAGGAGATCGTCGCATTTCTTTTCTAATGTATGTATCATATCAATTAGAGGACAAAATTGTGGAGTAGAAGTAAATCATTTTTCATGGTGATTTCCTTGACATACTAGGCAAAACAACCTAGATATGGGGTTCCAATCTTGCTCGCTACATGGCGTGACTGGGTACCATCGACATAGTGCTTCTAAGTCAATGCAAGTGGAAACCACATGATTGGGCATTTTACACAACACACATGTTGGTATTCTTCGCAAAGGGAAGTTGGTGGTAACTAAGGGTTCCCTAATTGGTCGGTTTTCAGCTGACAGAGAGAGGATCGACCTACACATCACATCTTCTTGGGTTGTCGAGTTGTTCATAGATTCAGAGTCAGAGCCATGTTCTTGGGAGAGGCAAGCTATGGCTGAGCACAAGCTAGCTAGCACTATGCGGAACTAGGGGATATAGTGCCATTGTTCCAACATATGTTTGTCGGCCCATAAAGGAGCACATAAAGGACATGTGAATTGCACTACGTGCAAACCAACATAATAAATGCACTCTATAGGATACCATCTATGGATGAGCTCTAGGGCTGTGCATTCCACGATGAAGTGACCACGTTCATTGCACAACGTGCAGCGTATGATGGGAGGGGGGAATATGAACAGGAGTCTCTCAGGCCACTATCGCTCCTCCTGTAGGTATAGGATTGTGTGAGGTTCATCTCCAAATGACTAGGTGGAGGGATCCTCTTAGTAGGATTTCTCAATGGCATGTAAGGCATCCCTATATCACGAGATTTTTGGGAAATGATGGGTATAGTGTCCATAGTTGCTACAGATAGCTCATGCATGATTGGTACACAATGCTTTTCCTTGACTTTTGGTGGTAGGTTCCTTTTTACAGGAGCGTGGTGCCGTGACATCAATCATAGAGCTAAGGAGAGGTTTTAATTCATCCAGCTCTAGGAAAATGTGGGTAGGGTGGCATACCACATCACATATGGTGCAACGTGGTGATTCACGTTTCATGGTGGGAGTCTCCACATTTTTTCCTCTTCTCTCAGGTTTCTTAGTTGTAAACATTGGCTTTGTGATGGGAATTTCCTTTGCGGGGATGTTTGCAACAATCTCTTGAATGGCTAGGGCCAGTTCAGGATTGATATGGATTAACCCTGTAGAGGTGATGTGTGCAACTCGTATTGGAGCAGGTGGGGCTAGGTACCAAACTGGTATTGTAGATGATAAGTTTGGTAGGACCACCATGGGCATGACCTACTGTGACTCGAAACCATCTAGGGGGAAGAGAAAAGGGGTTTGGGAAGTGGCATAGGCTAGCGAGGCTATCATGGCGAGGAATCCATGTCATTACTGCTTGTTTTCGTGTCTTGACTAGATTTGGTGCTAGATGTGCACATCATGCACACCGGATCCCCTGTGACATGAGGTGACGACTGAGGTATAACAGGGGGATCTTATAGGAATGACCTAGGATGGACGATAGTTTGAACTAGATGGGGAAATATTCTTGGTATAGTGTATGCACGTCAGCAGATATTTCTACATAGGGTAGAATGACATCGGTGTCTGTTAGGGGCCTCTTTTCGCTATGTGTTAACTGGTCGACAATAATGATGTGGTCATCATGGGGGAACATCATAGTTTGGAAGACGGAGGAGGCACTGGCTGACATGGCATACATGTAACTCCGGCCAAGGAGTATATTGTAGTCGAATTGGCTGTCCAAGACTTTAATGTCTATAAAGACCATCTTTCCGGCTAAGCACACCAAAACATTTTGGTAGAGACCGACTGGGCTGAAGGGTGATGATCGTATGCTCTAAGTGTGATGTATGATGGCTTTAGTTTGGGAGACCCTGACTTCTACCAAACATTCTTTGACATGATGCATGTGGATGCACCTTCATTAATGATACATCGGTGAATGGTGATGTTTTGGAATGACACTGGTATCTGAAAGGCGACCATTGAAGGAAGCCTAGGGGTGGCTTTATCTAAATCAAAATCCATTAGGCATGAATCGATAGGGTTGATGGTACCTAATGCGGAGAGTAAGTCTTTCCACTACTTTGGGCATGATTATAATACTTCCAAAGATGACATAGCAGCGGGTGATTGAGCTTGATCATCCACAATGTTATAGTTATGGGCTACTTTGGAATAGTTTCCTGCCCGCCTAATTGGTCCTTTAGCCATTTTTGTAACGTTCAATAGGTATCTTTGATATGGTTAAAGGTGATGTTGGCCCACTTGTACTAGCCCCTGATGCATTGGTTTCTAGTGGGGTATTGTAATTCTGATTCCATGTCTGAAAAAAATCTTTGCCAATCATGTAGATTTTGTTGTTGTTTTTTCCGGAATCGTCGAGAGTTTGTTGTTGTGTACTAACTGTCCCTTGATGGGGGAAAGGATCTTGCATGAATGTTGTTTCCAAGGGGGATCCCCCTTGTCCACGGTTACTTTGCAGCTTCTTTAGCTCAAGGACATTGAGACAGTGGTGAGTGTAATGGTTGTACTCACCACAGATCGAACAAGAGTGGTTTGTTTGAAGAATTGGCCTTTTTTTCTTCTTTTGGGGGTTTTTGGGCTCCTGGTTTTGATTTCGGTTGGATTTGCCTCCAGCCTGAGATCGTGGAGGGCGTTGTTGATTGTTGCCCTCGTGTCCAGGATTTCTTTTAGGATTTTTTTTTCCTTTTTTATTAACCACACTAGGAGGATAATTTGGATTCTCCTGGTTGTATGGTTGGCATGTTTGGTTTTTGGAGGGTTGCACCAAGTTCACCTGTGCATTATTTTGCATGGGTAGGTCTTATGCTGGGGACTAGGCATATTGCGATCCCTGGTTTGTAAATGGATGTTGGGGGGGATATCTTCTGTCAGCATGTCTAGCTAAATAATGGGTCTCCTGAACCACAGGATAGGGTCCTCCATGCTAATGGTGATACGATGACACCCTACTGGTCAAATTTTGCGGAGGCGTGGGAGGAATTTGGTAGCCGGGTTGTGGTACGTTCTGGGTAGAATCATACGTGTAACTAGGGTATTGAACGATTCTTCTTAGGTGATTTTGGGTCAACGACCCGATTAAACCTTCTGCAGAGTTCGACACACCTGGAAATTCTTTGTAATTTTGCACACGTAGGGTGTTTGGCAGGATATTGTAAATATACCCTGACTGCGTATAGATCAGCTCAAGCTGTTTTTCCCTACTAATGGCATCCTCTTCGGATATGGGATTCTTTTGTGCCACATCCTTTGAAATATATGTGGTGAGAGTTTTTAGGAACATGTATAACATAACTCGATCGTCGAGTTTGGCTTTGCACAAAATACGATGTCGCTGCCATTCGTGGAGATGGTCTGATATATGGACGACGGGTGTTTGCCTAAATTGGGTCAGTAATTCCATTACAAAATTGTGGTGGATGGGTATATTAAAATAGGTTAGGAACACAATAGTGAGGGCGCTAAAGGTTACATGTGCAGTATAGGGTTGCTCCACATACCATTTCGCTGCTATTCTGATTAAGGTGCGTTGAAACAATCTTAGTTGAATAATATCATCAACGATATTGTTCGACGAACACCACAGGTGGAAATTCATAACATGATTTCCTGGGTCTTTCGCTTACTTTCCTTTGAACTTTGGAACGTACGAAGGGGAGCTTCGTGGGCATGGGAGGCCATATGGGGTTGTGTGTAATGGGGTCGTTTGTCAACTTGGTTAAATCTAGTAGATTTAACGAAGCTAGAAAAGGTGATTGTGAGTTTGTATTCATTACAACTTGTGAAAACACAATTTTCTCGTTAGGAATAGGGTTTTTCTGTGATGTACCCTACCGTGCGTTCACCTATATTCTCGAATGGGTAGCACTCCTCTGCCCTCTAGGGGTTGTGGGAGGAGTGGTGTGTGGTGACCTTGTGGGGGTGTTCACGAGTGTGGTGTTAGGAGACAGTCTAAGGTTATTGACTAAAGATGCCCCAATAAAGGATGAACTGATAATGGTGTTCATGTTCCATCTTTGATGCCTAAATGGCGAAATACCTGGAATGCCTCCCGGTAATGGGGGGATGTCCAAAAGATGTCTAGACCGACGAGGTCCCGTTGGGTCCGTTCTGGAATCATTTATGTATGGTTTTGGAAATATTTGAGAGGATATATATTATAATCAAAGAAAAATTCTGATCTTATACATAACACAAAGAAAAAATAAAATAAAATTTTCCTTTAGATTAATCATATGTTATCAGTCAAGCAAAAAATATGGTTCTTTGTTGTTTGCGTATGATACTCAAATCACATGCTCAAATGTAACTGGGCCTTGTGAATATATGTTGTGAATGTTGGCACAACGTCCTAAAAGAACTAGTGACGCCCCCAGTCAACCGAAGAAAATAAACCAAGGTAAGGGTAGAGGATCTAGTGCTTGCCTGCACCGTCACCTATATGGAAAGGATGCGTCACCTATAGGGAAAGGATGCCCTAATTTTGGCCACTAAGCACCGTTGTCCCACGTGAGCGTTCAAGTCTTGGGCTTCTTGGTAGTTCAACTACCAGTACCGAGTATCAGACGGGTCAAGTAGCCCCAACTGATACCGCACGCACTGGGCCTAAGCCTAACCCCCTCTAAATCGGGTCTCTATTGTGCTCAGGTTCTCTTTGCGATGGGTGGATACGCATATTTGAAATTTCCATAAATAGTCAACTTCTATGTTTCAAAATGAAGACTGACCTAGGTGGCTTATTGTATTCCTACCCCCTTGGTCCTAACTTAGACTATAAATTCTTTTGTGGCCCCTGTGGGGAGAGTTTAGTGAGTTTTGTTAAGTTAGTTTTAGGTTTCTTTACTTTACTTAGGGTGTGGATGTGTGTGAAAAAAAGGTGAAAAAGAACATAGTTTGAACGTGTGGATATGCGATGATCCTTTTCAAAATCCCTTATTTAAACTATGTTTCGTTGTTCCTTGCTCAAAAAGAAAAACATGCACGGATATGCGCCGCTTTAAATTTTTCCTATTTAATATATATGATCAACTACAAGGAGATGGTGAGTTGTCAATAGGGGGTGTTCATATTGTTAGCCCCCGTAACTGCCAGATTGATTGAGATAAAAATGGACAGGGGTAACATAAAACCAAGCTTTGGAATCCAACGACCTAGCCTTCCTAGATTCAGAGAGGGCTCTCTCTATTAGGTGCAAAGATGAAACTTGTTTGCTTTTTAAGGTTAGTTTTAGGCTAGTTATGAAGTATTGGGTTTGTTGATTGTTTTTAGTTGGGTATGATGATTAGATAAACTAGACAGAAACAAGGAAAACTTCAACTCATTGGCAATGGAGTCTAACAAGTTCATGATAGGTTCATTAATGGATTAGGGAGTAATGGATCTTTGGGGTTTGAAGGATCATGACATGGACATTAATTTTGAGAAACAAAGTTTGACAAAGAGCAGTAAAGAATTCTCTATCATATACTTAAACAAAGGGATTTGGAAGAATCATAAGCATAGAGAGAAAATTAAAGGCAGAGAAAACCCTAAACTCTTTGATTCAGACTTAATGCAGATAATTATCCAAGACAAACATTCAAATGAAATACAGAAAGGCAAGAAACTTATTTAACTTTCAATTATTTCATCATCAAAGACAGAAAACATTTAAGATGCACAAATAACTATAATCAGAGAAGGAGAGAAACCCTGAACATCCAATATTATAGCTATGAAGGTCCTTTAAAACAATTATTTAAGTAAATGCAAAGAGCGGGATTGAAACAAACTTCTTTGACAAACCTAAGTAATGATGCTTTAAATAGATGACTTCAAGAATAGTGTTCTTAGTGGAAACAAGAAGTAGGGCTAGCCATAAATCATGCTGGATACCATCTGTTTTAAACCATTCAAGAAATAAAAAATCTTAGGAGATCCTTAGAGAGCAAAGAAGGATTCTTTAACATGTCCTAGCAGAAGAAAAAATTAAGGTAGTGAAGAACAAACCGACCTAAGGTGCCATTAGAAAACATTTCTTAGTATAAATTCTTTGTCCTACTGCAACATAGAAAGATGGAAACACAATGATAAACTAGAAAACATAAACAAAAAAAAACACTTCACCATCAACCAGACTCATGGATCCTGCAACCAGTCATCCTCCATCAACAAACAAACCAGGGCATTCATAAACTCCAAGATATCAAGTTATTTTCAAATTCCAAGGGACTATGTATTACTTTAGAATCAGTCATCAAAATCCAACGTAATACATAAGAGCCTCATGCTCTATTTATGGAGCAAGTGAGGATGTGGAAACCATAAGAGGCTTCCAGAAACCCTAATTCTGTCATAAATGTCATTTATGTGCTTAATGACCATGCAAGGCCCAAGACACATAATAGATAAGCTAATAAATGATAAATATCATAACATAACTCCTCAATCAAATCTGGAGTGATTTTCCCAAGAAAATATTAAAAAAATATTTTGCCATAAATTTGTGTCTTTTGTTGACTTTTGGCAAAAAGACAGTTTGTTTGCGAAGCGCTACTTTTGCAAAAAATGGGTTGTTTTGCAACCAAGTTTTGGGC
This sequence comes from Pinus albicaulis, assembly GCA_034641835.2. Lineage (NCBI taxonomy): Eukaryota > Viridiplantae > Streptophyta > Pinopsida > Pinales > Pinaceae > Pinus > Pinus albicaulis. The sequence goes on from JAXQQM020081778.1 coordinate 158,752, forward strand.
CACTTCCCGATGTCGGATTTGGCTCCGTGATGGTTCGTTGGAAAGTCTCAAGAGTCTAATTTTCAAAAATTCTTGTGGTTTTCTAATCTAGCTCCTATAACCCTGTCAAAATGTAAAACCCTCATACTATCTTTTGCGTAGTGCCAGGCCTAAAACAGAGGCAAAAAGGTGATTTTTGAGGTGTTTTTTGACCTTTTAAGGCATCAAAACTGCTCCAAATATTCTGAAATTTTGTGTGGATGCTGTGCAGGTCATGAAAAATCCAAAAATGTCAAGATTTCCTCCTAAATATGCTCCAAATTTTTGTGAAGCACCAGTGGTGCTGTGCAAATGAGGCCAAAATTTCTCAAAAAACAAAATCTTCTCCAATTCCTTCAAAATTGGTGGAGACCATCCTTAAATGTTTTTAGATAATTATTGAGAAGCCTCAGCCAAAATTCCAAGGCTGTTATGCTCATTTTCCCTTTTTAGGTTTTTTACCTCAAGGAGAGCCTCCTTAAGTTTGGCACAAGCAAACCTTCTCTTCTTTGCATAATGCTTGGTCATCTTATTTTGGAGAGCAAGGCCTCCCTTCATCTTCTTGAAGTACTTATGCTCATTCTTATAGTATTGAATGATGCACTGGGCTCTTTCAAAATCCTTCTCCCACTCCCTGATTTGTGCATCTTTGTATAGGAGTAGCATTTTAGTGGTCAACTCCTCATCCTCATTATCACTATCTAAGTCAATGAACTCAGGCCCTTGATTAGTTTTCTTTATCCTATTACTCCTCCTCACTTTTACCTTCTGCTCAATATTTTCCACCTTTTCCTTGCCCTTGTCCAATGTTTTGATAGCCTGAGGAGAGATGGCCCTTTGCCTTTTTGAGGCAGCAAACACATCTCTTTGTCCTCTGTAGTATGTGCATATGTGAGGGGTGATGATGGTAGTTTTGACCATGTTTTCATCATTTTTTTGATCTTCATCACTGCCATTAGCCTCATCTTGGATTTTTTCTTTACTGAGGTTATCTCCTTGGTCATTTCCTGCACTATCATTTTGAGTTTCTTGGTTATCTAGAAACTGATTAGTGTCATGACAGTCATGACTGTCATGAATATTTCCTTGGCTGTCTTGTGCACTTTTCTCACTTCCTTCCTCATCTAGCTGCTCTTCCCTACTGTCTCCATCATCTCCACTGTGATTTGTTTGTTCATTATTCTCACTGCCTTGTGTTTCATCATTGTTTCCTCCATCACTTCCCATATCCTCTATCTCTTCTTCATACATTTATATGTTTTCCTCACTGACTTCTTCACCCTCACCCTGATCTCTATGTGATCCTTGATTTCCACTCCCTGCTTCACCTGATGCATCAAGAGAAGGAGAGGAAGGGATGTGTGCCTGTGGTGAGGGAACTTGTGCCGATGAGGAAGGCAGATTTGTTTGATGAGGATGCTGTGGGTTTGAGAAGAACTCATTGTTTATGAAAACATCCCAAGGTACACCCTGTTTCTCTAGATGATGTACAACCACCATCTTGATCAAGGAATGGTGGAACAAGCTATACATTTGTTGGGGGTAACTCTTCCTTTGGATAACAGAACACGTTTTCATAACACTCCTGTAGAGATAGTAGGGTAGGTCAAGTTCCTTAACCCCTGTGAAATGCATAAGGAGTCTAAGATGATAGGTATAGACCCTAGAGTATCTCCCTTCACAGGTGAAGTATTTCATGATAGCCAACATCAAGGGTGCATACCTGTGTTTGAGATGTGAGAAAGGGAAAAATATGATACTTCCTTCTCTATACCTCCTTTTGATAAATGGAAAAAATAAATCTCTTTCTAGCTTACCATTCTTGAACCATTTCTCACCCACTGAAGGGATACCAGTGTCTTGGGATATGGACATTGCTGAAATCTCAAATTTCACCCCTACTAGGTCTGCATGTTTGTTTTGTAAATTGAGGATGAGGAGCCTTGTAAGATTAGGATTTCTCTTCACCTGCATGACCTTCTCACAAAACTGAAAACACCTTGTGTTTTGAAAGCAAGACAAGATCCAAGGAGAAGATGTGATAGCCACTGTATTTTGGGGTTCCAACCTATTAACTTTCCCTCCCTTGTGCTTTTTCTTTGAAGGCCTTTAACCTCCTCCACTACCACTATTGTTTTCAGTCTCTGACATGGTGATGGGAGACACTGGTCTGAAAAATTCAAGTTTAGTGGAAAAAAACCAAGTGAGAAATGATGATGAGGTCAACTTTATCTAAGGAGATGAGTTCTGAGGTTGTGAGTGGTTTTGTAGCATGAGGAGTTTAATCATGAATATATTTACAACCTTAATTCCCCCCCACACTTTCTGCTATCAAATTTTATTTCAAGAGTGCCATTGTTCTCTTTGATTTTGACCTAGGGTTTCACCCTCCTAGGGTTTTTACCTCAACCACTAAAAACAAGATGCTTTGCAAATTTGGTTTGGGGAAACAAGAGGAAATTTCACTTACCACTTTCTTCAATTTTCTTCAGTCTTGGAGGCACCTTTGAAGGATAAATTTATGCATTGGGGTCTTTTTGGCACCTCTAGCACCTCTCTAAACTTTGTGCAGTGCTTCTATTCTTGGTGGGTTGGGCTACCTGTTTGCGCAGCACTGGCGAGGATGAACGTGATTTAGCATAGCGCCGGGTGGTCTGCACGCTTTTTGGGTGGGCTAGGCTACTTGTTTGCATAGTGCCAGCTGAGATGGGTAATCCTCCACGTCAGTTGGGCGAGTCAGGCGACTTGTTTTACGCAGCGACCGGGTGGAGAGCTGAAATTCGGGCAAAAGGAAAAGTTTGTCGGTCTTCTAGCGGGTTGGGCCTACGTTTGTGCAGTGCTGAAGATAAGTTTGCATAGCGCCATGCAAAAATGAATGGAGATGATGGTAGTTTGTGTAGCGCAGGCTCCTCTTTTGCATAGCGCCTGACAATTTTTCCTAGAAACGGCTCAGAAACCTTGATTTTTCTCCTTGGAGCTCCTTCGTTCTTTGCCAAGTGCGGGAATGAGAAAACCAATGAATTCAAAAAACCTCTATGCTTTTGAAAAATATTATTTAAACCACAAAACCCACTTTTACTATGTTTTAGTCCTTTTTATTTTTCTCATCACTTTTATCTTTTGGAGGTTTTTTGAGAAACTTCCTTGAGACACTTTTTCTCTTTGTGGTGTTGTTTTGCTAATGTATTTTTCACCCTTCTTCTTTCTGATAACTTGGGTACTGACCATTTTTCCTGGGCATGATTTTGTCATAAAAACACCTGCCTTTAACCTTCTTGGTATTTGTTGATTGTTGGTGACTTGAAGACTATTTATTCTCCTCTTTTTCTGTTTCTTAAGGTAGTAAAAGTTTTGTTTGCCAACAGTAAAACAACTATACTATGCCATGGTTTTGACTTGGTAATTTTTCAGAGACTCAACCTTATGCTTGCCTCCTCTTGTTTACTTTGAAGTCATTTTTCATTTGGGAGGTTAGCCCTTTTTAAACTGATATTCTTTGCCATCTCTTCTTTTAGTGCAGGTAAAAACACTGTTGTTTTTTACAAACCCTACAAACATAGCTTGAAATTATTTGGTAGCCATCTATTGTAATGAAGGAGGCTCTATCATTATCTTTTGATCATTTTGTCATTTTCTCCAAATCCCTAGGTTTTAGGGCTGCTCAGAAAAATATAATCAGTGTTATCTTCTAAGTTCTAAAAAACCTATCAGAACTCATTTATTATTTTCAAAAAATATTCAATTGTGCATTGATGGAGTTAGGTGACCTTTTCCTTTGCAACCCTAGCATTTATTCCTTGTTTGGCCAAAAGCATTTACCAACCCTGATCTTCCTAAAACATATGCTTGATGTTGTCTCTTGTTCACTGATGATCTTCCTGTGATGATTTTTTCCTTTAGACTTCAGGTTGTTGTATTAGTTTACTAGCTGTGGATGTCTTCATTAGCTCTTTAGGTCTCCTTCCATGCCTCTGTTCTTCTGTTTGACCAATTACCAAGAATTCCTGTAGAAATTCTTGGGCATGGTAGATTTCTCCTTTTTAGACTTACTGTTCGATCAAGGGGGTACCTTTGGAGGTCCTTTAATGTTCGTTGGATAATGAGAATCCTAAAATTTGTTCCTCTTGACTTCATCTTTGAATACCATGTAGGAATAGTGAAATCAAAAAACTGATAGTGCATAGCCTAGGTGAACCTATAAATTGATTATAATCTCCTTTGAGTACGTTTTTGACTGAGAACATTGGATCAGGGTTTTTGGATGAGGAGATAGGACTTTGGCACTCTAATATGCACCATCATCCTAGACAAATTAGAAAACTTTGTTTTACTTTAGAAGGCTTTCTAGAAAAGATCTGACACCATCATTGCTTGAGGTACTTAAGTGAGAAGGGGAGAAAAATTTGTTTACTTGGTGAAACAAGGTGTAAAGATATAGGGTTTAGGCAAACTGAGACAGAGGTTTACAGGAAAGTGTGGAAAATACAGAGAGAGTGAGAGACATTAGTCCGAGATGGGGTTTTATCTGGATGATAGATTGGCCAGGTTTGACAAGGAAGCAGGATAGTGAAAATTTTCTCTTTGAGGAGATTTTTAGAACACACATGATTCTTGAATTTTGATTTCTAGAAATCCAAGAAAAAAGCATTTAGTCATCTAAAATAGGTGAAAATTACTTATGACTCACATTTGCTCCACTTGGGGAGGGCAGCTCCTTTTCAAGAGGTGTCCAGAATTTTAAATCTCTGGCTCTATGGAGACCAGTGCCTCATCCATTGGGTAGATTTTGCATCTCTCATTTGCTAATGTTTGCTTTGAAGCTATGGTCTCAGTATTCTAAAAGACATGGTCATCACAAATCCATATCTACCTACCCAACTTACTTGCCTAAAAATTTTTCTTCTTTAGGTGCATTTGGACTAGCAACCTTGACATCTTGATTCTTTTGAAAGAAAAATAAACTATCTACTTCTACCTTATCTCTTCCCGGAGCTCAGTTTATGCTGATGAAATCCTTTGATTCTCTACCTATGCTATTCAACTGTCAAGGTTAAAATGTTTGATAGGACTTATTCACTAAGCTATGAACATAAAATTGAAAACATGGCTAAATCAGGATTAGACAATCTGACTTACCATGGGTTTGTGGCATAAAAGCAAGCTGCACACAAATGTTATTTTTGTACAAAACAATATTTAGAAAATTAAGGGTTAGGATATATTGTTTGCTATTCTTCCCTGTTTTCCTCTTTGGTTCTATTTTAAGTACGTGGAACTAGTGTCTTCTTCCCTAATCTAACTTTTGACAAGTCAAGTTTGAAAATTTTGACCTATTATCTTTCAACTAACTTATCAACAATAAATTGAAAACATATTCAGCCATGATTGGGCTAGATGACTGAACAAGACTTTTTGGAACAAGTAGTGGCATTTAGGCTTGCACACTTTTAGTAGTTCTATTTTTGGGCATGGGGCTTTACCTCTTTTCAAATATACCCTATTTTCTATATATTTTTTGTTTTTGAGTTTTTGTGAGTTTTTCTTTTCATCAAACAATGGTATATACAATGAATGAGAAGAATAAATTAGGACTCTAAATGGCCATGGTATTTGATTATCTTGCCATCTACAGGATCATCTACCCATCCCTTTTCATTCAGCTTTTGTAAATAAAGAGAATGGCTATCTATTTTTGAGGGTTTGTACAACATTTCTACTTCAAACCTGCCAGATTCTTATTTACCTTTCCCCTTTGAATTTTGTTTCCAAACCTTGCTTCTGTGAAAGAAATTGTCTAGTTGAAGAAAACATTCTTTATCAACACCCAAAAAATTTATAATGTCATCCATGTATATCATAGTAAAAAATTTGAAACCGGGTGCTATGGCCTCTTGAAAGGTGTCTTCAGCATTCCCCATTCTAGGAATAATTTGGTCAAGTATGTAGTCATCCCAAGGGACTTGGCCAATGTCTTTGTGTTGACTGATTTGTAGTGGTACTCTCTCATGAAAACCTAAAGCACTACCAATGAATGCCACTTTGTTAGAAATTCCTACTTTTGGCATAGGGTGATTTATCTTGGGAAAAGGGTATTGGGACTCCATGGAGGCTTTGCCTAAGTGTCTATAGTCTACACATAGTCTGTATCCTTTGGTTTTCTTCATTAGTAATAGAATTTTTCCAGAAGTTTCATAGTTTTTCTCGGAAAAAGGCATGTCTTGAACAAAGTCTATGTTATTAGACTTCGAGCTTTTGCTTATATATACAAGGGCATCTTGAAACCTTTTACATAACCTCAAATATTTGATCTTTGTGTGTAATGGCAAAGATTTGGACAAGTTGATTACCTGGGGTCTTCTTAGGCTGCCTATATTGTACCCCTCTATGTTAGTTTCAACAAAAATCCCTTCAGGATTTATGGCAATATCTATGAGAGTCAACAACTTTTTCATATGCACTATATTGGTGAGGTATCCATATAAGGTAAGAACATCAGACTCTTTGGATTCAGATTCCCAAAGATTTCTATTACGTGAGGGGATCCCAAGACCCTAGAGTTGGAAAAAGAAGACAGTTGTGTTCCTGATGTTTGTCCTTTATTTTAACTACCTAATTCATATTCTAAATTGACCTTTGTTACTAAAATTTTATCTTTATTTTTCAGAAAATCAATTTTAGTGCTATTTTCATGAGGTTTCTTGGGGCTGTTGTAGTTTTGAGAGGTTTGGGGATGTTTTTCCTTATTTTCCCACTTGTTCATGAATGTCTGGTATAGAGAAGGGAGATTATGTATGCTACCAGGAGTCAAGATCCTAAACAATTTTTTGGCTTCTCCTACTAAGCTTCGGGTAAAGATCCTCATTTTTATGGCCTCTTCTTCAAATTCCATGAGGTCAAAGGCTTCAAGAATTTTTTCTATATGTTGTTGGGCAGTAGTAGATTTGGTTCCACTGAAGTAGGGAATTATAGCCTGAAAATTCTCCAGTAGAGGAACCAGAGGTTGCGGTAGTAGTAAGGGAGCAAACCATATTGCCATGCTAGGAGTAAATGGAAGATTTATTAGAGGTGGGTTTGACTGTTGTAGTGTGCCCAGAACTTTGTCATTTTCATCCACTTGTTCATAGAAGTCATTTTCATTATACAAGATGAATGAATCCAAGTCTGGACGAATGGAATAGTTAGGGGTGTTGTTTGGTATTTCAAGGCTACTCACCATGTATTTCATGTGATACTCTCGATATAGTCTTCTGACCTGGTTAAAAATAGGAATAGTAGCATAAGACATATCAAGTTGGATGTTTCCCAAAATTTTGGCTCCCCAATATCGTGACAAAATTATGCCATACTTAGGAGGAATATCAGCTACTACTATGTCCATGACTAGGTTCTTGGTCAGGATTTGTGTCAGATTGACACATAAATATTTGATGAGGCCCAAGCATTTAACCCTGCTTGAATCAAAGGAATATAAATCTTTGTAAGGCCTGGTTATTTCTAAGCCTAATTTCTCCATCAATACCTTTGGCATGAGGTTGCGAGAGGCACTAGAATCTATCATGGCATTATGTAAGATTTTGTCATGTATGTTGAGGCTGACATAAAAAGGGGGAATGGATCCTTCTTGGTATTTTCCATCTATTTTGGGCCCAGACAACAACTTCGGTTCATCATCTGCCAAGTTCAATGTATTGGTATCATTTCCTATGTTTATGACCTTCAACACTTGAGACCTACATACTTCCTGGGTAACCAATTCAATGAGAGGCATGGCTATCTTGATTTTAGCAATCTCCCCTTCAAAACTGAAAGGTATTTGTATTTCAGGAATATTTACATCAGTTTTATCAGCCATGAACTTTTCTAAATTTTTTATTTGTTGATTCTGATTTTATGGTTTGGACAACAATGTTTTTTCAGGGCCACTAGTTGAAGTACTAGAGCAGATTGAATCATTACTAGGTTGGCTAGTTTTTAACTTGTTTAAATTAGATTTCTTAGAAAAAGTATTTGTGTTTTCCACTGTCTTTTTAGGAATATGTTCAGGATTTTTCCTAACAGCAGTGTTAGACTGATTTGTTTTAGGAATGTCTTGATTTTTTTTCTCCTAAGGTCACATTGCCTATGGAATTCCATTATGGCATTCTCAAATCCTAGTTTGTAGTCTTCGGAATCTTCATATAATTTTTCATTTGGTTTTGAAGAGAACATCCTTTGTTCTTCTTCGGTAAGAAAAGTATTATCCTCATCATCAGAACCTATGACATTTACATGGTCTTCTTCCAACTATTCTAGTTCTCCCTCTTCTTCATCTACATAGTTGTCTTGGAAAGGGGGTCTAATTTGTTGGTCATTCTCCCTTGGTTTGATTTGAGGAGTGTCTCTTCTGAAGTTTGGAGTTCTATTTCTGTTTTCAGGGTTGACTTGGCTTTTCCTAGGAGGAGTCCTTTCACTCAAGTTTATCCTTTCCATCATTCTTTATATGGTTCTAGTTAGGTTGTCTATTTTAGCATCGGATGAAGAAGTGGAAGGCATAATTTCATCCTTGTAAGTGACCCTTTTATCTGACCTCATTTTAGCCCTTCTCTCAATGAGATTGGCCTCTACACTCACAACCCCCTTTTGCATGTATTCTAAGGTTATGTAGTGTTGGGCCGTGAATACGACCACTTTTTAATACTTATTTCATCCATTCTTATCCTCCTTTATCATATCATTTATTATAATTTATCATATAAATCCATCTTATAATGATTTATGCTCTTATGGATGAATATTATTTCTTCTCCTTTATTTTTAATAAATTGATGATTATTATGCATAATTTTATCAGTGATGGTTTATTAATATCACTCATCATTTTAGCCTCCAAGATAATTTCCAGATTGCAGATTTGATTTCCAAATCATCATGAAATATTCCAACTCAGAAATTCGCTGGAATAAGAAGTGACAGTTTTGCGGTCGAGATTCTGAGGAAATGAAGAGGAATCTGGAAAATATGGAACATGGGTTTTGTCCAGAATGGACCCAATTAACTTTTTTAAAGAATGGTTTGCCCAAATGTTGCCTGTATTGAGAGAAACGTAGGGTTCTTTGAGCACAATTTTCTGAGATTTGTTGTTGCGGTCGTCCTCCAAATCTCAGCTGCAAAGCCAAATTCACCTTGCTCTTGTTAAAAGACTGTTGGAAATGTATTTTCTGGTTGATCTAGTTGTTGCGAATGTTAGACTCCTATACCAATAGGTGTCATTTTTCATGATTGTCTTGAATGAACTCTGTAATATGTTCAAACTTTTTTCTTGAGCAAAGGTGTTCCATATTCTTAAAAAACCAAAAAATCAAAAAATTTAAAAAAATGTAAAGAGGGTATACCCTAAAAGAAAAATCAAAGGGTAAGAAAAATAAATTGGTCAAGAAAATGAAGGAAATGAACCCCAAGCAAAAAATAGACCAAGGAAAGTGTGCAAGTCCAAATGCCACTACTATTTCATTTTTTTAATAAAGCAATTGTGTGCAGCTTGTCAAACTTTTGCCACAATTTATGAAGAGTCAAACTGTTTAAACTTGATTCATTCATGTTTCAATTTCATGTTGTAGAATAGAGAATAAATATCTGACCAAACAGTTTAATCTTGGCAGATAAGTAGATAGGTAGAGTTAATAAAAGGTGCTCAACAGTTTAATCTGAAGCCTTGGATGTAATAAGGGTAAAATTAGATAGATTTTCCATGTAAAAAGAAAAAAGGTTGATAAGGGTTTGTAAGTCCAAATGCACCCTAATAAAGAAGAGAAAATGGTAGTGTCAAGTAGATAGGGTAGGTAGATGGTGTTGCAAAGTTTTATGTGATGAATGATGGTACTAAATATGTTTAATCTTTTAACTTCATCACAAGTACTGAAGCAGAAAATACACTGGAAAATTCACAGAAAGCAAAGTCAAAATCATTAACTTCCCACATCACTTTCTCCCTAAGATTTTTACTAATTTCCCCAAAGTATTAAGGTATTTGGAGATTAAAGGGGCTCAAGGCATTTCCTTGACATCTGGAGGGACCAGACCCTCGGCCTAATGATCAAAAAGACCTAAGTACTTGAAGTTGTTTATCATTATAATCATTCACCATTAACCTTTTCCTAAGTAAAATCCAATTTTACTTAGGAAAATCATGCCATATTTCATAAAATCCCCTCAAAATTACTTGCTATTCTATGTTCAAGTGTTGAAATTGAAATGATGTAATTTACTTCAGAAATCTTCACTTTCTTAGTTATTGTTAAGTATTTTGATTTCACCTTTTCCTTTGTCATATTAACTTCTGATTTATTTATTAAATCCCTAGTAAAAAGACCTTATCCTATAATACTTAACTCCTCTTACATAAATATCCCAAAAAACCCTCTTATTGTCAGTTTGGGCCAAATTTTATTAAATCCCCTTTGATAAATAAAAAACCCCCAATAAAAAACCCTTTGGCTTAAAATATATCCATATAAGTTATTTCCCTACCCCTATGGTTGATAAATAACATTTATTTATTACCATATAATAAGAAATATCGGAAAAAGGTTTAAACATATAGTTTTATATGTTTAAAAGGACAAATAAATAAACCCAAAGTTTAATTTAAAAATAAAACTTCGAAAGGCCCCCGAAACCTTCGTAACCCATCCACGTGGTATTTCATTTCCGCCCTACACTTTAACCATAGTTAAACCCTTAACCCTCCCGCAACCGTGAATAAACTTTGGGATTAATTAATCACCCGGATTAATTAATAACCAATCCCTCCTCCAATAAGATCTCTCCCGGGACATTTAATGAAACTTAATCATGTTTTAAACCCCGTCGGGCCCGCGTATTAAAACCCCGCCATTTCCACGTCCCCTCCACCGTCAGATCGCCCTCCCAAAGATCAACGGCCCAGGATCGTTCCGCTAGCCATCTTGCATCCGGAAGTTAATGAGCGGGGGCACAGTGGTTTTGGAATAGTACTCCGACCACGTGTCACTCGCCCAATGGAATCGCTCCCTCCGCGCTGAATACCACCATCTCCTGAAAGCGGTGCGGAATTTACCACTTACCACCCGACCACGGTGACGTGTCCTCCCGTACCGGATGACGTCATCCTCGAAAAAATCAAAATCCCCGTTGACTTGTAAATAAAACAAAAAATCGTGTTTTTCTGTCATTTTCACTGCTGAAAATGACTGCGTCCTCCTCTGAGAAATTTGAAAATTTCGCTGTTTGAGACGCCGCCGACCAAATTGCCGAACGCCATTGCTAAATCAGTGCCCAAGCATCCATCCGCCATCAACTAGTACCCGTAAAATCCGAATTTCTCCATTGAACAGGTATTTATTCAGATTCCTGTTGAAACTCTTTGAAAAATCCACTTTCCTGTGTTAAAATTCATGCCAGAGTCTGAAAAAGAGTTAATGTCAGTCTATTTGAGTTCCTGCAAGTAAAATCGAAGCTCCTAGAATCAAAATTGCGCCCGGTCTGTGAAGAAAACCCAGAAACTTCCATTTTGAATACACAAGAACCAAAATGGAAGCTTCGGTAGCCCTGAATGTAACCCCATTGAATGCCCCTCACAGAGAGTTAGAAAACTTACCATTAGTGGATAAAGACTTCCAAATTAAAGACTTAAGTTTCGATGAAAGCCCTCTTCGAAGTTATTGTCGCTGCAGAGACGATTATTCGAAGGGTCTGGATGTTATTGGATTGTGAGAATCCAATTTCCTGAGATATCCTATCCCCTCAGTCTATGTTTTTCCAGAAATTATCCACTACTGTCACTCCAACTATGATTCAACTCAAAGGGAAGTTCTGTCTCCTGATCAGAGTATCCTGTTCCCCATCACTCCTCAAGCTATCAATGAAATGCTCCATTTTGAACCTTATCAAGATCTTACTCCTTTATCCATGGAAGAACTACTTGAAAAGTCCACCCAACTGTCCCCAGAAAAATTGAAATGCATTTGCCAGACTTTTATGTTGCCTGAACATCAACCTAAGGGGCCTCCCCCATATGGTTTTGCTTACTTTAATAATTTAGGCAGACTCATCCTGAATATGATATCCTTTGTCATGGGTTTCAATACAAGTGAATATGTTGATGAAATAACCCTGGTGTTGCTGTCTATCTTTACTCCTGGGCAACCTCCTGCAGTAAAATATGACTTTGCCTCTTTTATTGCCAATAAAATCCATGACCAGTTCATGAAGCTAGATAATGAGAAAGTGTTTAAATATTCCTCAGTCATTTACCATCTCATCATCTATTATCAATTAGAGAAGTTCCCTTTTCCTGTTAAAAAGCTTGATGCAAAGGGAAACCCTAGATTTGTGATATTTTGGTCTGCCATAACTCACTCTTCCTATGATTCTCCCTATTCCTATGTTGAGTTCATTGATCTTTTTGTATACCCTGCAACTACTTTGTTGACAGGAATTCCCCCTCCAAGGCTCAGTAATGAGATTAAGAAGACTTTGTAGCTTTCAAGGACATATAAAGTTGGGGACTGGTATTTATACCAAAATCATTCAGTCATCAGAATATATGGATGTGAATTGCATCCATTTAAGTTTCCAAAATATGTGCCCATGAGACTTTTTGCCTTGGAATATTTTAGGCAAATGAATAATTCTGATATGATTCATTTTTTTAGTGTGAAAAAGAAAGCCCAACTTAGGATCAAAAGTCAATTAGGTCCCTTCATATGCAACTCTAGGGATGATGAGCGAGAAGCAGAAGATATACTACAAAACTGTTGCAAGTTCCAAAGAAGTTTTCGTTGGGTTCCTTATGATCCATTTGGTTTTATTTGTGATAAAAGAATGAAGAACAAATCATCCCCATACTTTCACAATAGGATTCCTGAAATAGAACAATATGCTAATCAAGATGAGTGGGTGGAAAAAACACTAGTTGAGGAAGATAGTGAAGAAGACAAAATGAACAAAATTATGAAAGACCTTGAGAAAAACTTTGACTTAGAATATTTTGCACAAGTGCAGGTACCTCATATTGGAACTTATTCAGAAGGAAATCTCCAAAAGGGATTACAGGAAATCAGTTCACCAATTGCAGTTGAATCTAAGGGTAAAGGCAAAGAACCCGAGGTACAGGTCATTGAAACTTTCATTATGTCAGAAAAGCCTCAAACCTCCAAAACACCAGATCAAGCACAGGTTTCCCCTGTTCAAGTTAATCATCCTGAGGTTTCAGAATTACAGACTCCATCTAATATGGAAATAGGCAAGAAAAGGCAGGTTCCAGATCCTACTCCTCCCAAAGAATCTTCAGAGCTACATCAAGATAAAAAGCAGAAACTCAATCCACTCCCAGAAGTGGAAATTATAGATGAAATAATTGATGATGAAAGAGAAGATAGTCAACTAACTGGCACAGTTAGTGAAACACACACAGGCCACAAAGGAAAAGCATTTCAAAAGCAGTTGAGTACTGAAGTATCTTCTTTTAAGCCACCAAAAACAGATATAGGTGATATAAAAATAACTTTCATTAATATAAAGGCAAAGAATGATTCATTGAGAATGAAGGTATATGATCAATATCTGAAAATGGCTCCACATAATCAGAAAAGGTTAATGTCAGCATTTGACATTCAACAAGGCAAAATGATGATGAGCCATTTCAAATCCAAGGTGCCCAAACCCATGACAGCAGCTGATTATATTAGGACCAATTTTGAGGTCCTAGCAAAAGACATTCATCCCTTGGACCAGATAGAGCTGCATAAACAAACTGGGGAAATGGTATATTCCACTCTTACTGATAAGGCCATGGCAGCCCTAAGGTTGCAAGATTCTTTAAATAACACAAACACCCAATTTCAAATTGAGAAGGCCTCTTCTCAGGCCAAAGATAATAGAATAAAGTCTCTGGAAGACATAATCATCAGTTTGGGTCACAACCCCAAAGATATCAAAAGCATTGAAGTACTAATTAAAAAGAAAGATGATGATATTCCTGCACTGAGAAAGTAGCTGAAATTGCCAGCCTCAAGGCATCCCCACACTCAAGAAGTCTTGAAGGAAAATTCACAGGAAGAAATGATGGAGTTGCTCTTGAAAATGACTGAGCAACTGAGTGAAACAGAGAAAGAATTAGAACAGGCATTACAAGAAAAACAGGCTATCATGCAAACATCTACAACAGAGATCACTACAGGTACCACAACAGCAGATCAACAAACAGAGCCAGTGCAGGTAAACACTTCTGGTTTGAGTTCTGATGAATTGGTAAAACAAATGGAAAGTTTAAAACTCAGAGTCACAGAACTCAAAACCACAAAATTACAGTTAGAAAATTTGGAGCAGAAATATGATATGTCTAAGAAGACTGTTGCTGATAATACCAGGGAAATTAAAAGGTTGGAAAAATTGGTTAAGGCTTTAGAAAAAGATATTTCATTAGAAAAGCCTTTGAGAGAAATAAATGAAATTCTTTGGGATAATATAATTGAGTCAATAAAAAGTATTTGGTCTTTTGTTCAAACAATCTTTGAACAAAATGACTTGATCAAAGTAGCTTAGGAAGAAATAGACAGAACAAGAGATGAATTAAGGGGCAGACCTGAGCAAGCCAATCAACTTATACAGTTTTTAAACACCCAGACTAAGCAACAGCTTTCAGAAATTGGAATTGATGACAGGACAGGCACCATTTTAGAAATAAAAAGAGTTTTCACCAAAAGAACTCTTATGCAGAATTTGGAAAGGAAATGCTCAAATATTCTGGAAGAAATTAATGCTTTCAAAGGAAAATTTCATGTTTTATTGGACAATGGGTTACCCAGTCCTATGCTCTCAGAGGACAAGATAATGGACCTGGAAACCTATGTTACTAAAATAGATATCCATGCTCATAACGTAACTGCTTGTTCTATCAGTTCGTCGGAAGCAACATTGCCAACAGGGAGGAATCTCTACGACAGGTTGAAGAATTCGTTCTATCTTGAGCATGAAATAAAGTATTTGTTCCCTAGTCAGCCCACTTTTTACAGATACACAGAAGCCGATGAGACATTGAGAAAACTTAAAAGAACCATAATAGCAGAAGATCAATTGTGGGAGGACTTATTGGAAATTTTGTAAAATTTATCTTTAAGAAGAGAATTTTGTCTTTTACCATCATGTAGAGGATAAATAATGAGCACAGGTTAAAGAGTATCAGTTGGACAGTTGAAAGAGTATCAGTAGAAACGAAGAGTATCAAGCAAACAAAGGAATTAATCAAAGGGACAACATCGAGCCCTATTATAGCACCTGCCTCCAGCACATCCTCAAAAGGAGGAAATAGCACATCAACAATTAGTTTTTGTCCTATCTACGAGACCATTTGTCTCCTTTTTATTGTAACTTATTCATTAGTCACCCTAGATTATTGGCTAGGTTAGTGTGAGATATTTTCAATCATTTTTTGTATAAATAAACCCTCAAAGAGAGTATTGAGGGGGAATTCTACTACTTCACTGTGACATTGATGTTTTTGGAATAAAAGCGTTTTGGAGAAATTTATTTGGGGCTTGCTGGATGACAATTTGAAGCTCAGGACTTTTTGCAGGATTCATGTGTATGACTGCAGTTTAATAAGTCTTTCTATCCTATGTCTTAAGTTTTATATTTGTTTATGATATCATTGTGTCCATTTCTTAATACTTGACATAAAAGAATAACTCAGAATTTACTTAATGGTACTCTTAGTTCAGTTGTGATTATTCTAAATGTTTTCCTCTAAATTAATTATAAGCAACGAATTCTCAATTTCTCTTGCTTTGCTAATTTAAACATTTTGATTACTATAGTAAAGAGTTCTTCACTGCTCTGTTGTGTAACCAACTCCAAAAATAGAAGAAATGAGATATCAACGCCTTAGAAATAAGCCACTTCGAGGGGGAAACCTCCAATACATTACATGAATGAACAATTCTTGGATGATACAATTCACAAAACCTCCTTTCTATATATAGGAGTCCATGTGGCCATAATGTAATCCTAGTGGGCCACAATGTAATCCTAGCCGACCTAACAATAATAATTTAAGGGCACAATAATAACAAAATGGGGGTTACAAGGGTACAATAATAGCAATAAGGGGTTTACACTAACAATAATAAGGGGCTATACTAGTGATATAGGGACCTAACATGCCCCTCTCCTTCAAAAAAAGTGTTGTCCTGAACACTTGAGTAGCTCCAGGTGCTTCTGTATAAAATTCTCATCCTCCCATGTAGAATCTTCAGTGGGTAAGTTCTTCCACTTGATGAGATACTCTGAAATTGATCGATTTTGTAGTTGTCGAGTTCTTTTTTTCATGACTGCTTCAGGTTCCAATATGATTTTCCCTTCCCCATCAAGTTCTGGCAATACTGTTTGAACTGGAAGATCTTCACCTATAACCTTCTTTAAGCATGAAACATGGAAAACTGGATGTACTCGCGAAGAAGCAGGAAGCTCCAATTTGTATGCCATAGTACCAATCTTTTGCAACACCTTGTAAGGACCATAGTACTTTGGCGATAATTTATTATCCTTCTTTGCTCGCTTGAGGGACATTTGTTTGTATGGTTGTAGCCGTAAAAATACCCAATCTCCTACATCAAAACTTCTCTCGCTACGATGTTGATCTGCCTGTTGTTTCATTCGATTTTGTGCCAAATTCAGGTTATCCTTTAAGAGTTGGAGAACTTCTTGCCGATGCTCGATGTGATCTTCCACTGCTTGAACCTTCGAATTTTCCCTTAAAGATGATGTGATGGATGGTGGATGATATCCATAAAGTGCCATAAATGGGGTCATTTTTGCTGCAGTATGGAAGGAAGTGTTATACCACCATTCAGCAAGAGGTAACCACTTGACCCATTGTTTTTGTTTATCAGATACAAAACAAAGAAGATATCCTTCCAAACATTTATTTACTATCTCAGTTTGACCATCAGATTGAGGATGATAAGATGAGCTATGAGCTAATTGAGTACCCAAACAAGAAAATAACTCCGTCCAAAAAATTTCCAGTAAAAATGGGATCTCTGTCACTCACAATAACCCTTGGGCTTCCATGTAGCTTTTGAATTTTGTCCATAAATGTAGTAGCAACTGTACTTGCTTTAAATGGATGAGATAATGCACAAAAGTGTGCATACTTGGTAAGTCTATCAACTACCACCATGATGACACTCTTCCCTTCGGACTTAGGTAAACCTGTGATAAAATCCATTGAAATCTCCTCCCAACGTTGACTTGGAATGGATAAAGGTTGTAGAAGTCTTGGGGTCTTAATTGTTTCCACTTTATTCTGCTGGCAAACCAAACATTCCGCCACAAACTTTTGAATATCAGATTTAAGGCCATCCCAAAAAAATTCTTTCTTCACCCTGTGGTAAGTTTTTTAAAATCTTGAGTGTCCTCCTAAAGGAGAAGTGTGCAATTCCAAAAGAATCTTTTGTTTTAGTTGGGAATTCTTACAAAGATATAAGTGATCTTTGTACCATAAGGAATCATTTTTCCAACTAAATGTATCAGATGTACTAGGATCTTGCCGCAACTTTTGAATGAGTGTCCATACATCTTTGTCCTTCTTCCATTCATCTCTTGCTTTGGTTATCCAATCTGGCTGGATAATAGAAATGGCACAAAGCAATGCTTCCACCTCTTCATTCTTTCTTGAGAGTGCATCTGCAACAACATTAAGCTTTCCTTTTTTGTAGATTATTTCAAGGTCATAACCCAACATCTTTGTGACCCATTTTTGCTGCTCTTCTGAAGATAGTCTTTGTTCCAAAAAGTGTTTAAGACTATCATGATCAGTTTTACCTTGAAGTGTCTTCCCATTAGGTAAGTTCACCATTTCTTTAGTGCATGCAGTATTGCTAACATTTCCTTCTCATAAATAGGTTTCTGTAAATACTTTCCTTTGATTGGACGACTTTCAAAAGCAATGGGTCTTCCTTCCTGCATTAAAACCGCACTAATTCCATTTCCTGAGGCATCACATTCCACAATAAAGGTTTTTGTGAAGTCTGGCGTAGCTAAGACCGGTGCTAGGCACATTGCCTCTTTAAGACGTTCAAAGGCCTTAGTTGCTTCATGAGTCCATGAAAATGCATCTTTCTTCAATAATGTTGTTAGAGGTGCTGCTATTCTCCCATAATTCTTAACAAACTTGCGATAATACCCCGTTAACCCGAGAAATCCTTGCAACTGTTTTATTGTTGTGGGGACTTTCCATTGCTTAATGGCTTTAATTTTGTTATGGTCTACCTTAACGCCCTCGTGAGATACAATATGACCCAGATATTCCACCTCTTGTACTCCAAAGAAACATTTGGATGTTTTTGCATATAATTGTTTCTCCCGCAATAGTTTGAGCACCCTGTCAACATGTTCAACATGATCCTTCCAAGACCTGCTATAGATTAGTATATCATCAAAAAATACTAGCACAAATTTTCTAAGGAAGGGTTTGAAAATGGAATTCATCAACCCTTGAAATGTAGAGGTGCATTGGTAAGGCCAAAAGGCATGACCAAAAATTCATAATGACCCTCATGAGTTCGAAATGCTGTTTTTGGAATATCTTCAGTCTTCATTCTAATTTGATGATATCCCGAACGAAGATCCAACTTGGTAAAATAAATTGCTCCATGTAATTCATCCAATAATTCATCAATCACAGGAATGGGAAATTTGTCTTTAATGGTGAGCTTATTGAGCTCCCTATAATCCGTACACATTCGCCATGATCCATCCTTCTTGTGTACCAATACTACAGGAGCAGAGAAAGAACTTTGACTAGGTTGAATTATACCCGCCTCTAACATTTCTGCAATCATACGTTCAATTTCGCTCTTTGGAAGTAAGGATATCTATAAGGCCTGATGTTTGGAGGAACACTTCCTGGAATCAAATGAATAGCATGATCATGATCACGAATAGGTGGGAGTCCTTTGGGAGTTTCAAACACCTTTGAATGATTGTCCAAGACTTGTTGGAGATCTGCAGAAATAGATGATTTTGATGTTGGAACTTCTAGTGAGCATAATTGTGCAATTACGCTTCGTTGTTCTTTCTTTAGAAGCTTTTTCATGACATTAGAGCTTATTATCCTTCCCGGCTTCCCCGCAATACCCCGTAATTCGACTTCCTTTCCTTCTGAAAAAAATTTCAAGAAAAGTTCTTGAAAATTAAAAGCTACCGTCCCCAAAGATTGTAACCATTGTACTCCTAGTTCAACATCAGCACCTCCCATAGGAATGGCAAGCATTGGACTAGTCAATACATATTCCCCCATGGTTAGCTTGATATTATGGCATTTTCCAGAGCAATTTAAAGTTCCTCCATTTGCAACCATCACTTGACATTCTGGTGCTGGGTATAGGAAACAATTTAATTCCTTGGCTACCTTATAATGAATAAAATTATGGGTGCTACCCGAATCAATCAACACTATTACCCTTTTCTTCTTTATATGTCCTTCTATCTTGAGAGTTTGAGGAGTGGTAATTCCTGCCAGTGCATTACACGATATGGTCGGATTCATTTCTTCCTCTTCTAGGGGTGGTTCCTGGTGTATATCCTCTTCTTGTTCATTTTCTTCTTCTTCTTCACAATCTATGTAAAATAATTTCTTCTCAGCACACTTATGACCTTTAGTGTATTTGCTATCACAACTGTAGAAAAGCCCTTTTACTCTTTTTTCTTCCAATTTTTGTGGTGTCAACCTTGTAGGTTGTGGAAATCTAGGTGTAGCAACACTTCCTTCTTTATAGAATTGAGTGGTAGGTTTCCTTGTCGCCATAATTTTAAATTCAACTTTTCTTGCCAACCTGAATGCCTTCTCCAATGAATCAGGTTCCAAAACGCGAACTTCATGTTGGATGTTATCCTTTAAAGTGCCTAGGAAGAGATCAATCCTGTGTTCCTCTGTAAGATCAGTTACCCTTATATTCAATTCTTGGAAGTCCTCAATGTGCTGCCCCACTAAACCCTTTTGTTTGAGATTTATCAATTGGGTAAAGAAGGTGTTGCTCTTTGTATCCTCATAATGTGCTATCATTTCCTCCGTAAAAATTGACCAAGTGACAATTTTTTTACGGAAACAAAGCCATCGATACCATACAAATGTATTTTGTTCTAAATGTAAAGTTGCAATGCGTACCTTTTGTGTGTTTTGCACGTTATGGAGATCAAAATATTGCTCCATCCGTAGTATCCATGTTACAGGATCCTTTCCATCAAACTTCCTCATATCCATTTTTGGAATATGGTGGTTCTTCCCACCAACATTCGAGTTTATGAAATCACAAGCTTGTCATCAAGCCTTCCATGTGTATGCTTTTAGAACACTTCTTCATGTTTTCCATGTTGTCTTTCATGTCATCCATCTTAGCTTCCATGCCTTTCTTCAAACCGTCCATCTTCACTTCCATGCCTTTCTTCAAAACTTCCATTTCATTTTTTGTTGCTCTTTGCGAGAGTGAAAACCGTTGCATTTGCTCTTGTAATTTTGATAGATCATGTTGCAATTCTTCATCTTCATGAGTCATAGTAGAGCCTTCTGAAGGCTTAATGGGTGTTGAATTCTTTTTAGGGGCCATTTTAGAATCCAATATTGATATTTATTCTACAAGATGCCCTTGGAATCAATTCAACTTGATTCTTCAAACAAGACTTATGCAATTCGGAAAAAAAATACACACCTTTTACTAGCTTTGAGGAGCTCGATATTGAAATTGAATTATCTCTGTAATTGAAAATCTTCGATATCTGAAATTCAGCCCTGTAGTAGCCCTCTGAAGCTTCTTTCAAATGCCACAGTTCTGACCTGATTTTGATTCTCCAAGACAAAGTTGTGTCCAATCTCCCACAATGACCTAATTCTGGACTGGTTCAGTAGAGCGAACTTGTACGACTTGCCACGTGTCACTGTTTTGTCCTTTGTCTTTGAAATTGATAGCGAAGAAACTACAGGCTGTGTACTTGTGACCACTTTTGACGGCACTCCAATCCAATCTTCAGAGAGAGAGTTATTGAACTTTTCCCACGATCACCTATTTGAGATGAAATTCAGGAGCCTGAAAAAGCACTACCTTCCACAGATCATATCTCCAAAAATATTGCGAACCAAGCTCTGAAATTTTTTGAAAAATTTCCTCAGGATTTCAGCTTCGTACCATACGAATTCCCAATTATGAACCTTCGCAGAAAAAAAGTTATAGTGAAAATTCCATGATGACCTGTTTAGGAGCTTGAAGAAAGACCTAACTTCCACAGATGATATCTCCGAAAATATTGCGAACCAAGCTCTGAAATTTTTAGACAATCTTCCTCAGGATTGCGGCTACTCACCCTAAAAATTTTAGCTTCCGAAACTTCGTAGAAAAAAGTTATAGCGAAAATTCCACGATGACCTGTTTGGAGCAGCGAAACCCTAGAATCCAAAGCTCTAACACCAAATGTTGTGTAACCAGCTCCAAAAATAGAAGAAAAGAGATATCAACGCCTTAGAAGTAAGCCACTTCGAGGGGGAAACCTCCAATACATTACATAAATGAACAATTCTTGGATGATACAATTTACAAAACCTCCTTTCTATATATAGGAGTCCATGGGGCCATAATGTAATCCTAGTGGGCCACAATGTAATCCTAGTCAACCTAACAATAATAATTTAAGGGCACAATAATAACAAAATGGGGGTTACAAGGGTACAATAATAACAATAAGGGGTTTACACTAACAATAATAAGGGGCTATACTAGTGATATATGGACCTAACATGCTCTTTATTTGTAATCATTTCATTTCTTTCTTTTGAATATGGTGAAAGATTCTTAACTGCCTTTCATCCCTTCAAACCCATTCCATCCACTTTAAATTTTAAGGATTGTTCTCTGTTTGGTTATCTTGCCCTGCAAAGCCATCTTGTGTGTAGAATAGAAATCCAGTAAAGCCATCCTTTGACTCCATAGCCCAATGGCCTGAAAATATTCAACCTTGCCCTTAGTTGGCGAATTCCACCATTTTCACACAAACTCTTGGATCTATAACTAGCCTAAAACTTTCTAAGAACAAAGATAAATTATAAAGAGAGAGCCCTCTCTGGATGCAGATTGGCTAGATTCTGCATCTGAAGGTTGGTTTGTGGTTACCTCGGGTATACTTTCCTTTTCTTACAACTTCAAGGAAAACTTGAGTGATAACAGGGAACAATCCAATATTGTTATGGGAGATCATACTTGCTATTTAATTTCTCCTCCTTCTGATTATAAAAGGAGAAGCATGTATTGCTATTGGAGAGACTTTTCTTGTTGTACTTTGCAGAATTGTGCATCAAGTCTTGTTAAGAGAGTACGAGTTATTTATAAACATTATTCATGCCTGATTAATAAAAGAATTTTTTCTCGTTCCATTTCTCAAACGCTGGAGTAAAGTGCAACAACGTTTCACCAGTGGTTGAGGGCCCGACCCTGGTGGAGTGATCCGCTGTTTTTATTTATATTCTTTTATTTCTGTTGTGTGATAATTGCATTTAGATTTATTATGATTATAGAGTTATTTGATTGTTGTTCATATTGCTGTTCCATTTCTGTTTATTTTTTATTTCTGATTCATAGCTTTAGATCAACAAATAGATGAGTTATAGTTACATGCTGTTGTTCCTTTCCAGCTTTCGTTTCCTTTAAATTGCTTTTATTGAATTTTCTTTTGTTTCGACTGCTTTAATATCTCCAACTGTAGAGGATATAGGTTATTGCTCCTAAGTCCCCAGATTGGTTATCTTGCATCGATTTCTAAGGGAAAGAGTTACTGCTACTGCATCCCTGATCGATGTTTTGCAAGATTGATGTAGTTTAATCTTTCCATTCATGTCACTATAAGTAGGTTTCTTTACAAGCATTTGTTACCTTTGCATTTTTTATTCTGTACTACATCTTCACAGCATTACTCTTGGATAAATTGCTGCCTCAGACTCAGTACACTCTTGAAATAAAAATTCGCTCCCGGATTGATAATTGATGTGAAATAAATAGGTATTAAAAATATACCTTTTATGCCCCAACATTTTGGTGCCATTGCTGGGGAGAGTGTATGCCATTTAGAAAGAGTGATGCATATTTATTTTTTTCTGGTTGGGAAGAATTGGGTATTAAAGATGGAAGGTAAGAACCTGTGCACCGAGCAAGAAACACACTTGTTCACTGGCCCTCTTCACAGCAGAATTGAATGAAAGCTTAAGGTAGGAATGAATTCTTGTGTTTTTTTGAATTTTAGAGGTAGAGTATTTTTTGAAAAAATCTTGTAATTCCCCTCGAGTGGTGATGTAAGCACCACCCATTTCACTAACCAATTGACAAGAACATTGGAAGGAGGATCCTTAAAGAAACACCTGAAGAACATCTTCTATTATGGTAAGAAATGGCTGACATTGCAAATTTTGAATTCCCTATCAAAGATCTAGGAGGAGTGACACAAATGCACATAATTCCCCCATTGTCTCTACCAAATTTTCATGGTTTAACAATGAAGATCCAGATACATTCTTATTTGAGTTTGAAATACTTTGTAGAGGATATGATTATTGTACTAACGATCAAAGATAGAAAGTGTTTCCTCTTACTCTAAAAGGAGCAGCTCTCTGATGGCTCATGAGCCTAGGTGGGAACTGCATCAAAACATGGGAGGACATGAAGAAAATATTCTTGAAAAAATACCAAGACTATTGCAAATCCAATGAAGATATTTTTGGTATGACACAAAGGGAAGATGAAAGCTTGGAGGACTATGTACAGCGATTTCGATACAACCTTTAAAAATCAAAGCATAAGCATTTGGAAAAAGAGATCTTGAAAACACTCCTTCTTAAAGGAATCAAAGATAAATTTTTAGAACTCTTAAATCTGATAGGAAAAGGTGATGTTTTTCAGTTATCATATGATGATGTTTGTGAGTTGTGCATAAGGTATTCAAGGGGAATTTCCAAGGTTGGTAAGCATTCTAGAGAAGCTTCTTCTTTCTTTTCCAAATTTGCTACAAGAACAAAATATATAAGAGCTGAAATCAAAGTTTTATTTGAAAATTTTAAATATGATTTTATTAGCTCTCTAAATTCACAATTAAATGTTTTGCAGGCTCAGAGAAATCAAGAATTTTATGAAGTGTTTTTCCCTCATTACCAAAAGGAGCATCCCATAGATACTCACTCTTCCTTATCTAATTTGGAAGTAGCATATCAAAGAGATGGGGAAGCTGCAACAAGGTCAAAACCATGGAAATCATGGCCTACAGGTATGGATCAAAACACTTCCTCTCCATTCTCTTACTTGCATAATTCATGATGGAATACTCATATGTTAGGGCAGCCATGCCAATCTCAATATAACCACTAGCAATCTTGTCTACAAGATTGGCATGGTTCACCTTATGATTGCATGACTACTCTCCCTCATCTTGTAGCACAAAGACATCTTCCATCTCTTCCACAACACCTTGTTTTCCAATCAAAATCATTTACTCAACACAATCAACTACATCATCAAGAGGCTCCATTCCCTACACAATCTCCTACTCAACTCATTCCACAACTTCACCATAATAAACTAGTACAACATGCTTACAGTGTTGAACTGCAAAATTCAGCCACCCTTCCCACCCATTCCATCTCACGTGCACTACTAGAGAAAACTTACACTGAGATCCAGAATGTATCCAATCCAAAAATTGTAGAAGTTACGAAAGAAAATGAGATTTCTTCTATTTTGCACCAACAAACCATTTTAAAAGCTCAAGAACTTCATGATACGGTGGCTATGGGAAATCAAGGAAGTAAAGGATATATTGAAGATTGGTTTCACTCCATCATTTGTTTGCAACAGCACTCCATACTTCAACAATTTTTGGAACCATCTTTTCAAGGGAAGTTGGCTTCTCATACCCTAATTTTTATTAACATACATTTTTCAAATTTGGGTATGTATATACTAGAGTACTTATTTCGGAAATGGCTCCATTGGAAATAATCTTATACGTAATCTTATTCATTCTCCAAATAAGAGTAGGATAGTGAAGAAAATAAAATAAATAAGGAAATAAAACAAAACATTTTTTTATTTTTGTAAAAAATAGTTGTTTCTTTGTTGCAACACACTGTGAAATCAACATTGATGATAAATATTTTAATTTATTCGTGTATGTAGATGAATTATATTGAAAATAAAAACTCTACAAACACTCACATTCATTTTTATCATCAATATGAAAAATTTCTTGAATATCATATTTTTTGGCTTGCGGGCTTGATGAAATTTCTGAAAACACAGTTGGGACAGTCATGTTTTGGGGGACCAAAATTGAATATTTTTAAAACCTATTTATATTTTAAGTATCCCTTAATGTCTAATTTCCAACCCAATTGGAATCACTCAATTTGGATTTGAAACGAAAACGTTAGAACCAAAACGTTGACAGGGTGTCTAGTAGGCAGCTCAGGAACATAGTTGGGACAGTCAGTTTTTGGAGGCCTAAATGACTATATTTTTAAAAAAATTTCTATGGTAAATTCCTCTATGCATCTAGTTTACAACGCAATTTTAATCACTCAATTTCGATATCGTATGAATAATTTATGACCAAAACACTGACTGCCTATCATAAATCATCACTCTTGAAACTATGTTTTCTCGGCTGTTCCTTAACGTATTTGACCCATCAATTCTTCTTGTCTTCAAAACATGTTTCTACTGGAGATCAATAAATGAATCTAATTTAATCTTCAATTTGAATTGGTTCAATCTGCCGTCAAACAGAAAATTTATGCTTGAAATACCAATTGTTGGTCTAAGCTGGAAAATAAAAAATGACTCTATTATGCATGTTGTTCTAAGCAAGTCTAACATACCATTACATGGAATTTTTAAAACCTATTTCTATTGGAAATAAACCTTTGAATTAGCACTCATTTGGCTTTGGAATCACTCAAATCGGACAAAAAAACAAAGAAGGTATGATTAAAACACTGCTGGTTAGTATCGTCGACCACTGCTCTCTTGCAGGTAGCAAATATAATTTGTTTTATTTTTCCGTGGACTTGTTCTATAGAGTAACTACTTGTTAGTTTTTTTACATAATTCTTGGATTAGGAGAGCCCGAACACCTCTCTTTCTCCATGATTTAATGTTTTATTATAGGTAGACACTCATTTTTTCCAGGTCTTAGGATAATAAAGAAGATAAATTTATGTATGAGCGATTCTTGAGAGAAATTTTAGTGAAACAAGGACATTTCATCCAGTTCATTACCTAATAGATTCATAACAAGAAGAAATGAAGAATTGGTTTCCATTTGAAAATTCATGCCACTGCTGCCAAACATTTTTCAAAAGATCATTTTTTTTCCATTAATATATTTGATATTCTCTTAGAAATAACATCATAGTTGTTGTAACTTAATAAAGTGTTGTTTCTTTTCTGATTTATTTTATGTTTTTGTGTTTCAGGTGTTGATCCCTCCAAATTATACTTTCTGATCCATTTGCAACTGAAAAATAAGGACCCCACAATGCAATTTTCAAATTGCAGAAAGAAATTCTTCAGTGGCACCAATTCTGTAAAAAATTACTTTTTCTTGAAACCTATACATAAACTTTTCTTTATATTTAATTGGATTTTCTTGGCAATGGATTGCATATTAGCTTTGTTCTTTCTTCTATTTTTTTTTTTTTTTCCTTTTTGCGTGTTTATATTTGTTTTTTGTTCCTCTTAAGGGGCAGTTATTGTTCCTCTTAAGGAACATCAGTCATTCCTCTTAAGAAGCAGTGCGTTTATGTGTTTATTTTTGTTGTTCCTTCCAAAAAGAATAACATTTTCGCTAATTAGTGTTCTTTTCAAAAAAAAAAAAAAACAACATTTTTTGCATGATTTCACTGTTCCCTTCAAAAGGAATAGCACCGCTTGTTTTTGTTGTTCCTTTCTAAAGGAACAGCACCGACTGTTCTTGCTGTTCCTTTTCAAAGGAACAACATTTTCACCCACTGTTATTGTTGTTCCTTTCCAAAGGAACAATATTTTCGCAGATTATTTCTGCTGTTCCTATCCAAAGGAACAACATTTTCGTAGATTTTTTTTATTATTCCTTTCCAAAGGAACAACACTTTTTGAGTGTATTTTTATTGCTTTTTTAAACAACATTTTTAGAACCTTTTTTTTGAATTTTTCATGACTTTTTGAAAGGAAAACATACAATTTATGAAAGGATACACAATCATACAAATTAGAGCTTACTGTAATCAGCAAATCAAAAGAAATCGTCATTTTTAAGAAAGTTGTTTAGTAATGATAAGAAAAAAGAAAAAGGGACATAATCAATAACATGATTTTGTTGTCTTATTACCACTAAATTCATATGATCGATTATATTTATCATGTTGGTTCTTTCCCATATTTTATAACTTTCTTTGATTTTTACTTATGGAGTAAGAACAAGGGCATATTCTTTTCTATTGAGCTGTTTAGACTTCTTCCACCATCCCTACTCATAAGGAGTGTTGAGCCATCCTTTATGAATAAATAGGAAAGTGCTACATGAAAAGAAAAATATTTCATATTTCATTAATAATTTTATAATTTGGCAGATGGAGGATAGGAGGTCTCATCAAGAGCTGGCCTACCATGTTCATAAGGAAGCAAGTGAAGTGGCATTCCCATCATGGCTACCAAACCAGGGATATGGTCCAATGGACAATTGAAAAAAATTAAGAAGTGCTTGGAACAAGAGGTCTCATCATGAGCCGGCCTGCCCACTTTTCACTTCTTCCTAGTGAATGGCATTGTGATTTATTTTGTCACCAAGCCAGCACAATGGCCTCTGTTATGACAATTAACAAGCACTTCCTCAGCATAAATAAAGGACAATGGTTCCAAGGGTGAGAGAGCAACTCTGTCAAGGTTATGGACACCTGTGGGCAACAGAGCTCTACTGATGGTATTGGAGTCACATTTATACACATCAATAGTAATATTAAACCCTTTTTCCTATATCTCTATTTAAATATCAGATGAAAATATGAATCCTTAACCTTTGATTTCGAACCTATTATACATGAAAATCATCATAAATCGATCACATTAGTTTAAGTGGGTAATAAATGCATTTGTACTTATGTTTATCTTAAGCTGTCCCTTCTCCTTATCCTTGAATCATTAAAAAATGCTTCTATATCTGTTTACGATTTATCACATGCATGGATTTCAGTAAATGCTATAATTTCATTGATTGTATCATAAGTATGTATGTCTTTCCATGCTGTATACTTGCTGTGCAATACGTTGCTATTTTATTTTGCTGATTTGTTACAATATTGATACTGCATTTTCACAGAATTTTTCTGCTTGAACTTTTTGCATGCGTCTTATCTGTTTCCATTTAAAACCAAAACCGTGGATTCAAGAAAATTGCATACAGAATTGTGATTTGTTTATAGGAGAACAACAAGTATGGGGAAAATTATATCCGCAGCATGATCACTATTGCAACTAAACATCAAAGGCTCGCGAATGCACACAATTCTTCAAACAGGATGTGCTTGCATGGCTTCTACCTTTTGTATCACTTTCAGTATTCGCTCAGCCTACATCAGCTTCAACAAAGGCCAGTCCCTACATGTCATTCCATTTTTTTTTCGGAGGTAACACTTGAGGTAAAATAGCATAATTTTCTGATTTATTATGAATTTAGGAGAATTTCATGAAAATCCATTGAGCATTATTTATTCTACATCTTTACCACTTCCCATTTTTACACACGTCTTATCTTTCAGTTTGGGGGAGTGTTGATTTATTTCATTTCTTTCTTCTGACCATGTTCGTAATATTCTTTATCATCCATGGATATTCATATTCATTCTCAACACCTTCCTTATTCCATGTTTTACACCAAGCATAGATTTCAACAGATTGTAGCAACCACCTCTCTTTGTTTCTAGCATCGCATGAGGACATGCTAATTCTTCAGTTTGGGGGGAGGGAATTGCTACACATGATGGATGTTTTCCACTTTCTTTCTCATTTAAGGCATACAATTTCATTTGTATATAGTGCAGACATTGTTTGCATATATCTTTAAAAATATGAACTGAATTCTTGTGATTTCTGGATAACAGAGAGGTATCATTAAAATACACAAACCCAGATAATTTCACGCTAAATTAGTTCATAAAATTTCAAAAATCATGCACTATCACCTACAACCATTTTTGTTTATATCTCATGATCTGTGCATCAAAAGGATTTGATTTTTGAGAAAATGATTAATGAGGTTTGTTGTTACTTATGTCACATTTTTCTGCAACTTCATATACATATAGTTGAACGTCAACTGTAAAAATTATTATGCCTCTATTGCTAAAATTGAATATTCATTATTTGAGGAAACATGCATTTCTTCCATCCATTTTATGGGTTGGGATGAACAATTTTCTTTGCTTGGTTTTTGTCTTTGGACTATGTTAGCACTCAAATCTACCTCAGGCTGAAATGAAGTAAAACTCAAGGCTACATCAAACCACGCTCAGCCTCGTAGCTAGCCCTACGAGGACAGGAGAGGGCTCTCTCCGTCAATCTCGAGAAAATAAGCAATAGGATGCGAGATGACTTACAATAAGAACTAATTTTAGGCTAGTAAAGAGATAGGTATGTTTGGTTTTTGGTTTTTTGGGTTTTCGCTG